>QLSS01000134.1:103255-145852 GCA_024372645.1 Trichomalopsis sarcophagae | reverse complement strand
ATATATATATATATATATATATATATATATATATATATATATATATATATATATAATCCACAAATTTATAATAATAGAAATATCAAACAATAATAAAATAATATACCGTTATTATTAAAATACAATTTTATTTTGAAATCACAAGTAATTTCATCATAACATTAAAGCATTATACTTATTATTTAAATTTAAATTAAATTTGAAGAATGTATTGTTATTGAGTATTATTATGTAGTTATTGAAAAAATATATTGATTTTGATACGATGTGATGTATTAATCTAAATACCGAAGGGATTCGATTTTATTTACGACGGACGAAACATCAGAGAAGAGGACTGAATTTTTGTCATATTTTTTTAGATGTTCTTTATATTGATATGACGATGAGACGAATGGTACATACTTTCACATTTAAAATATTTAATTTTATTAAAATAACAATTTTATAAGTTTATATACACAAAGGAAATATGCGAAAAGTTACAATTACAATTAGACAACACCATGAACAAAATGTAAAGCATATAGCAAGTCACGTAGTAAGTATCTTGAGAGTTCTTTGTAATTGATCAATATATTACTTAAATTAAAAATTGCCAATCATTTGACTGAGCCCTTAATTAAACATGATGATTATTTGTTAGTCGTCTTATAAATAAAATAATATGATTGTAAACTGGACTTTTTTAAATTGATCTCAGTTGTTTTTTAATCTGTAATTTCACAGTAAATAATGATTATTGATATTCATGATGATACGCAAAACATCAAACGCGCCTAACCGTTTTACTTTGGCTAAGTTTTTTGTTTAAGATTAAATATACTTTTAAATATTAGATGTACACTCGATGGTAGTTAATTCTTGTAAATCGTTTTTTAAATGCTCTAATAAAATTGCCAAATTGATAAATTCTAACCAATCAAAAGCATGACTTCAAAAACGTGTTACAAAAATATATTTAATACAGCCAACATTCTATAAAAGTAGTTATAGCTACTAATACACAGGGCCGGCAAAATTATAAAATAAAATAGAATTACATTTTAAATATTAAATAGTTTTAAACTCTTTGTAAATATTTGATGACAGCATTAATTATATTAACAAAATCTAACAAAAAGTAATATTAATTGAACATTTTTTTTATTTACATTTATAAAAAATGTTAATTGTGAGATTATAATAATCATAACATTTATGTTCAGTACTAAAATGTAATACATAATACGATATTTACTTTTATATTAAATGATAACGATATCTTCAATCCCAAACAAAAAAGAAAAATGAAAACAATTGAAAGAAAAAACGTTATGAACTGCAGATGATAGCAGAAAAATGTCTGAATTAAGACACAGATAACAGTAATCTTTTGTTGTCTTGAGTTTTATTTACTCGCTAGATAATTCAGTTGGATTTTTTTTCAGGTGTACAATTTTACAATTTGGAAAATGAATTAAAAAATGAATACAACAGACAATAACTATTAATAAGTGAAAACAACAGTTTTTTCATAATTCAAAACAGTTTTATTCATTTTATAATTACTGTCTTCTACGTTCACTAGTTTGTTCCCAATCAAAACAGCTATCATCGGATTTCTACACATTTTTCTTAACTTTTTTAAAAACACGCCTTTAATAACATAATAAAGAAAATTAAGTTTTAGAAAAGTAAAAGGTCAGGCGAGTTTGATATATTTCGTAACGGAATAGAAAATATAAAAGAACTGAGATAAATCAACCGAAATCCAGTTTATTATATTTAATCATAATAAATCAACAAAATATTTTTTGCCAATAAAGGGCTTACTTAAGTTATATACTGATCAATAAGAAAAACTTACAAGATACTTATTACCTAACTAGCTATGGTCGTGTCATTTTGTTTATTGGTGAACAACAAAAAAATTTTTTTATGTATCAGAATGTTATAAAAACACCATATAAGTACAATGAAACATTCATGGCAAGTTACGTAGTAAGTATTTTGAGAGTCGTATGTGTGTGTGTTAGCTATATGTATAGCTAACCAACAAACAAGGACTTAGTACAAACTTTTTAAACAAAAGTAAAACAAAAAAGCTTCATTTAAGTCCTAAATCGTTAAAAATGACTGTCTGGGTCGACAGTTGTGAGGATTTTAAAAAAGCAAAATGGCGCAGGCTTTTCTTTGACCCAGTTATTTGAGATTATTCGTAGATATGTTCATAACTGAAAATGCTTATAACTTTTGACCCAGGCAGTCATTTTCAACTATCTAGGGCTTAAATCCAAGCTCTTTTATTCTACTTTTGTTTGAAAAGTTTATGCTAAGTTCCTGTTTGTTGGTCAGCTATATATACGAGAATCAAGAAGGGGAAGCAACAGTTGGAATTGATAAAAATATATATAGCTAAGTAAAAAATATAACTTGTTAATCAAAAGAAAAATAAAAGAAATTTTATTTAAGCCCTGGCTGGTTAAAAATGACCGCTCCTGTGGAAAGTTATAAGCGTTTCAATCGGACTAAAGTATTTTCTTTGAGGTTAGGGGGCGTACAGCTCTTCCTAGGTTCGAAATTTAAAGAAGTGCTACTCGGTAATCAAAAGTAGATAAAAAAACGCTAACTCTTATGACTTTTTAAAAATGTTTAAGTCAGAAGGATTTTTGAGTACAGCTCTGTCTCAATTAACATGGAACGACTGATATATGTGTGTGTGTGTGTGTGTGTCATAATATGTGTCACAAATATAAAAAAAATAATTAATTGCGTCTATTTTTTTATTATTATTTTAACAGCTTCCAATCTACCTGGACCAAATCTTGAAAATGTTTTTTAGTAGGAATGTATATTTTTATCATATGTACCTGTCTATACTGTTAAATAGTTTTTTGTTTATAAAATACATCACGTTTTGTGGGATAAATGCAAAATAAAAAGGACGGACGGACACACATTTTTTAAATTCTTTTACTGCTAAAAACTAATTGAAATTTAATACATTTGATTTTTTCGGTAACTTGAATGATTTCAGTTAAAAAAACATACAAAATTACATAAAAACATACAGTTTTTACAAAATTGACGAAATATAAAATTTTAATGTAGTGTAGATTAAACTTGTTAGTATAACCAAATTATATCAGTCAATACATCTAAATCGGAAATTATCGGAAATAAATCAATGAAATCAAGTCTCATAATTCTCTCTCTCTCTCTCTCTCTCTCTCTCTCTCTCTCTCTCTCTCTCTTTCTCTCTTTCTCTCTCTCTCTCTCCATTTATAGAAGCTGACACAGAAAAAGTTTTCGAAGTCTCAGCCCTTCTATACTATTCATGCCGTCCTGATCTCTATCGATCGTATGTATTTATAGCTATATTAGTTTTATAGCATACCAAAACTTAGATGTTCTGAACTCTAGTATTTTCGGAGTATTCGCAATTCGAAATCGAATACTTTCAACTCCATTTTCTGCATTCCCCGGTTCAGAGAGTTTCAGTATTCCGACGATACAAGCGTGAGCGTCGGTCGCTTCGACTTTCGGCATCTGAGAGTACGAAGGATTGGATTGCCGCGGTGAGTGTCTCTTGTTGTTCGCGGGGTAATAACAATCGACAGTCGACACGCAGTCTGAGGCTACGAAGCGTTGAGCCCCTGCGATACGGAAACTTTCGGAGTCTCCACTATTCCAATTTGACTGATAATGATTCCATTTTCGCGTCCTAACATGCACGAAAATATATGAGTATCTACAGTGCGATTTCGAAGTTTAATCATTCGTATTTAGATGGGATAGAGTACAATACTTCTCGAGTTTCTGTAGTTACGAAAGTATCAACCGCTGAGCCTTCGAAAAATTTTTCCGTGGAGATAAAAATGATGCAGTTTTTCAACTTGTGCTCAAATCTCACCCTCGTTAGATATAGCCCTCCCCCCAGTTGCACAATATAATATTTCTGAACACGTGTATGAAAAAAAAAATCCGTTTTTATGCATCTAAAGTGAATGACAAGCTTCTCATTTCGAGCGTAAGAGCCATTTCCTTCCATCGTAGGCTACAACTTGTAGCGAACGTTGTCAGTTATTAACACAGAAAATCGTGTATTTTCAGTATTTGATCTATTTCTCGGGATCAAATGAATAAAATCATTTAAAATTACTTAAAATTTGTATTATTCTTTCTCTTTCGTTCGCCTAGCTATAATTTATTAAGGAGACACAACACCTTGAAACTTTAAAAAAATCTTTTTTTTATTGCTTATTTTGACAGGAAATTTTCTGTAGAACACGCTCCTGAAACCCGTTTATCAAATAAAAATTTCCCGCAAAGTTGTCAGCTAAATACTAAAACAAAATTACCATTTTTTCGTAAAATTGCATATTTTTCATTTTTTGCCTAATACGACTTATAATTTTAAGTTTTATAAATTTAATTTTAAGTTATTAAAATTATTATTTTAAGTTTTATAAATTATAATTTTAAGTTTTATAAATTTAATCTTTAAGAAATTGTCATTGTAAATGTGAAAAATACTAGTTTTTAAATTCAAATATCGCGCGCTCGCGCGCCACCTGTAGGAAGGTTAGAATCAATTTGTCGGAGTAGGCCAGACCGACCGTTCTGCTGTTCTGCTAGCAGACAGCAAATAGTTTAAAACACAGCTGATATAGTCCTGGTATGTGTTTTACACTAAGTAAACACATACCAGGTGAAAATAAGTGTAGTGTCTTTGGGTTATAGCAATGACTTAAAAAAAAAAAAAAAAGAAAAAAAGTGTAGTGCTATTTGTAAAAGCAGAGCAGCAGAGTGATTTTGTTATGTTATATTGTGAAAGTTTTATAAACAGTCTACACGGAAAAATGTGTTAGTTGTGTAGCTATTTTTCGCACGCCTGTAGAAGTAGCGAGTTCTTGATTCTGTGGCAACGCGTTTTGCTGTACTTGAATCCGTTTTTCGGATTCCGAGCAGCGAGTTTTGACGAGCTATCCCGCCAGCCAGGCGGTAGACTAGGAAGAGTGGGGAGAAGAGAGACAAAGACAGAAACAGTAAACACGCGCGCTAATTGGTCCGCGTGTCGTGACTTTGGAGAGTGGGGCATGCGTCCGAAAAACAGGTTCCACGCATGACATGGAAGCGAAAAATCGCTGAAAATCTTTTTTTGTGTAGTGCTTGAAGTATTGTTAAGAAATGTGTGCACGTAGAGTTCTAAAGACAAGTGTGCGAGTACGCACATTAGCAAAAAATACTCTCAAATAAGAAACAAGAAAAGGATAAGAAGATTCTTTAGGAGTGTGCCTTCTTACATTTGATTTTCTCTTTCCCCCACCTCCCTCTGTTCTCGTTTACCATATCATCGATGATTTTTGCATTAGCACGAGCAGGTTTTTTACCAACAGACTTAGCGCTACGCCTTACAAGAGGTAAAGCACTATGAAATAAACTAAAGTAACTGGCAATACTAGTCTGATAAAGTCTACGGCCAATTGTGACGTAATTGTCCCCACTATCGCCATTGCCGAAACTGACTTAGCGGATAAAAAAATTAGTGTACTCAGAAATTTTTTAATTTGTATGCTTTAACTGATGTGTTACCGTCAACATGCCGCAGTCAAATGGGACAGGCTGTTCATTCTCGTCTCTTATATCTTAATCATTCCGCCCAATATATTGGCAATCCCTCCAGGGTCTCCAATGATGCTGATGAAGTCGCTAAACTTTTCTCTAGATACTCAAGTTCTGTTTTCAGAACTGATTCTTCAAGATAGTTACTCGGTCAAAATAGTAGTTTTAGAATTTGGTATTTTCAAATACTATTTTAAGAAAATCACTCAAATTTTAATAAACAAACTGATCTAGCGCCGTTTCAATAAATCGTATCATAGTTTTCCTACCCGGAAAATAGTTCGCAGGCTCCGTGGCGCTATTGACAGCGTCAAGAGCGCTGTATTGTGCAGGCCCTGCTCACTTCCGTACATCGCGTGGCAGCCTGTGCGCAGCTTCCCCTCTTCTGCGATACAGCCTGACCGATCTTGCGACGCACGTGTTTTTTCGTGCGATATTTTGCGAAGTCGAAAAGTATTGTGAACATTTTTCCGGAAAATTGTTCATAACTTATTAATGCCCCACTTAGCCAAAAACACCTTGCGGAATCGGTTCAGGGGGTCAAAATAAATTAAAATACCTTGGAGGATCCTTGGACCTCAATGGCCCACAGCCACTTATGGACAGCGCCAGGAGTCGTTCCTTCACAAACGTCACACGTGCGTCGCAGGGTCGGTTAGACTGTAGCGCAGAAGAAGAGAATCTGCGCACAGGCTGGCACGCGATGCGCGGAAGTGGGAAAAGGCCTACTAGACCGGGCGCTTGCCGCAGAAATAAGAGAACATATTTTTACAGGCTGCCTTTGATACGGGTGATATCTATAGCCACAAGCTATAGATAGATGGTCCTTTTACGTTCCGCAACGTGTTACTTCATATATAAACAATAACTTCAATTCGCAAAAAATATAAGCTTCTTAGAACAACTTTTTACAGTCTGCCAATCGTTGAAGCATAAAGCTAGATTGCCAAATCCACGAAAAAGTTGAAGGCAGACGGTTTCCTCGAGTACAAGAGTAAACCATACTAATGCTGGTTCGCAAAAAAAATCGTGTAACCAAAAACAATTTTTTACAGTCTGCACAAGGCAGACCGTTTCCGGATGTATAATAAAATACAATTTTTTACAGTCTGCCATTGTATCTCAACAATATTTAGGTAACAAATAAACAAACTATTGAATATCAGACGATTTGTAAAGGTACTAGTGTCAGTATTATAATAAATTAGTTTTTCTAACACATGGACGATTTTGGAAAATTAAAATAATATTTATTTCATTTTATTAACAGTATAAAAATAGCTAATTGCTCTCCTCTGACACTATTTTTTCATATTTAGTATTAATGTAAATGCTAACATCACTTTGACTATTAGAAAATAAAAAAAATATTTATTTTATTTATTTAACAACATAAAAATAATTAATCACTTTCCTCTGATACTATTTCTTCATATTCAGTATTAATATTAATGTCAATGCCAACATCACTTTGACCATCATCATTATCATCATCATCATCATCATCATCGAAATCATCGTCGACCCTGTGAAGATTTTCGTTGTCTTCTATAGATTCTAAACAAAATAAGTTTTTTTAATACAAAAATTCATTTAAAAATTACTTAGTTTTAACAATTTAATATTTATTTACCTTGCGAATTTTCGGATGGCATTATTATTTCTTTAACAGTCTCTGGAGTTTCAGGGCCTTCAAACCACTTAAAAGTGTACTCCCCATCATTGTTTAAACTCCAACCATAATTCGTCGGATCTAATATAGATGGAATATTTTTATGGGCATTTATCCATATATTTGGTACGTAAGCGGTTCTTAAAATTTGTTGCTCTAATTCCCTTAAACATGGTGACAGATTAGATGCATCGAAAGATACAACTTTCTTTTTAAATGCCTCCATGTCATCGATCATACCATAACTTTGTCCAAATATGCAAGACCGCGCTTCATTCACTTTCTTTACATTTCTTAATTTATTTTTTGTAGTTGCATACATTTCACATACAAATTCTTCAATAGAATTTTTAGTGCTTTCAACTAAATTTGGATCTGCCAAATCTGTAAAGGTACGTTGATAGTTTTCGTTTCTTAGTGATATGGAAAATGGTTTCCCTTCTTGAAAAAAGCGGGTGTGAAGTCACAGCCGGTAAATGCATGAAAAGCAGGTAATGCAGAGCAAAGCAGACCGTCTAGAGTTTTGTTGATTTTTATGACGTTTATAAATCTGCAGTTGTTTCCAGTTCCAAACTGCAGCCAAATGCTCAAAGCTTGATCAAATTTGATAATATTAGCCAAAATTATTACTAAAATGTCGGTATCAGTACATCTGATTACAGCATTATTTCGATTTTCCAGTTTACTCAAAAATAATGCGAATTTTGTGTCGGCTTCGACATGCCCTTCGCAGCTTCGATCCGACAAATTAGTCCTGTATATTTTTCCATTCTCAGCAATATACTTGTGGCAAGACTTGAACGAAACATATATTTCTTTCTCAACAAATATTTCCGCAATTTCATCGCTACTCCAATGCTCTATTAAAGATGCCACAAAAGCTTCCTTGAATTTCACATTTCGTAACTCGACATTAAAATCTACCGGACGGGCTTGATTGGCACCTGCAAGGAAAGAGATATATTATACTTGTAGTTTGTGATACGAGTGGGAAAAAGTTGATTCTTGTGCGAGTGCAGAATCAACTTTCGCGCGTATATCGAATCCTGTTTTTCGATTTAGAATGCATACATTAAGAATTCAAAAATTTTGTGAAATGCGTAAAGTTGCACTTTACTGTATCAAAATTGCATCAAAAATATATATTATTTTAGAGCAGCATTGCTGGACACTGGCACATTATACTTAAAAAAAACTGTATACACATATGTTCTGTAAGCAAAATTTTACGCAACTGTATATGTAGCCTATTGTTTATAGACTACTACAACAACATATGTGTAATTGTGTACAGAGTATCCGGGGTCCATCGCAGCCTGTTTTTTTAAATACATTATTATTTATTATATGTGATACAGTATTTTCTTGATACGCTTTGCCTAAGTTTGTGCTCATTATTTTTTATAGAGGGCTTTCTATAAGTGTCAAATATAAGATAAATTTCTTTGCATTGGGGAAACATTTTTGTAATTATTTTTGCAATTTGTCTCGAAATTTGTCCAAATGTTGGAGGTATTTGAGTAATGGTGTGCAACAGAAAAAAGCCTTCTATGAGAAGTACATCAACGTCACGAGGCACGTCATGGTCCATAACTTTGGATTCCAATAATTTGGTTAAAATTGACTTGTCCGTTTTCATAATACTTCCATCTAAATGGCGTTAAAGGATACGTTAATATCTGAAAATGATAAATATTTTTTAATAATCTTTTCATTTATAATTTTTATTTTAAGTCATGCATTGAGAGCTCCGAAGTCAATTAAAAATTCTAATTTTGCGCTGCCGTATAAAAGCAATTTTACGAAAAACCACGAGTTGGTTGCCCTCTATTATTCACTTATCTAAAAATATCAAAACAATATTAATTTAAAAATAATAAAGCTCGTGCGCTATATGTAATACTTTATCAAGATCTATATCCTGTTCCAAAGAGATGGCAAGTAATCTGCCAAATAAGTCTGGCTGTAATTTTACTTCCTGCACTTTACCAGCCACATTTATTTTCTCCTTTTTTGACATCATTTCAAAATTTAATATCTTTGTGTGTTTTATTTTATATTTACTAAAATTATTTTCATTTTCTGAGCAGTCAATAAATTTTTTTCGTTTGTCTTCACCGATTTTTTCAATATTATGTAGAAAATTTGCAATTTCTGCAGGGTCCGCTTCGCCCGTTGAAATATTAAGCAGCATGTCTTTTGAATGGTCGTAAGAAAATGGATTCATCCTATTTTTTAAGGTGACAATAAATTTCTGAATGTGTCGTTTGCTTTGCTCAATACGATTTTTTAATAAATCTTTGCTAATGTCTTTTTTTTGTCAACCCGCTTTCTGTTAGAGTGTGTGAAATTAATGCTCATCTAATGGCATGATTTATATTCCACCTTTGACGAGCGGCAATTGAATTACTTAAATGTGAAATTCCTGTTAATCTTCTACCGCATTCAGCGTTGACTGTTTGTTCTAATGTAAGATTTACTGGTACCCTGGAGAAACGTTTGTCAGTTCTCTTCACTCCGATCAACAGCTGATTTTTAAGGCCCGGATGTGATTTATCTATATTTAACAACTTGTCGTCATAAAAAGTTAACCAACGGGCAAAGGGGCATAATTTCTGTGATTAAACGTGAAAAAAACATTTGAAATTTTTGGTATAATGTGTTTATACAATTCAAAATTGCTCATTCTTATACTGAGATCAAAAATTAGATAATATTTTATTAGCGTAATATACTGCGCATAAAATTGGGCTGTTTTTCCATAGTATCCAAGCATTACTTCTTTATGGAATTCAAGGAATTGTTTAATTAGATGATTTACGTTTGAATTCTCTATTTTCATACCGTCTAATTCACTGTTTTGTAAAGTATTAAAATACTGTTTCATTTCATCATCAAGAGTAATGTTTTTTTGGTCCAAAAAAAATTCAAACTCTAATATTTTAAGGCTAATCACAGCTAAAACATGTAATTTCTTGCAACGGGTGTATATTTTTCCATTTATAAAGCTTGCCTCCGATCCGCTTCCAAGAAGTTCAGCTTCAATTAAAATTGTCGTTAATCCACATCCATCAATAAATGTGCCTATAGCTTTTAAACAGCCATTGTAATATGAAAACCGACCAGGTGAATAAACGGATTTTGAAATTCTTCTTTTTCCTCGCTTTGGATAATCATAGCGATTTGGGCAATACCTAAATCATACGTCAGTTGATTCGAAATCGCAATGGCTCGTCTCATTGTTTCAATGACAACTGATTTATCAGTCGGCGATTTGTTTATGGGGGTCAAGTATGAAACTTTTTGTTGTTTACTATGATCTTTTAGAATTTTTGAATTAAAACCTACCCACATAGGTGTTGTTATTTTTAAAAAATGTGACATCATCCACAATACATCAAATTTTAAAAAATTTAGCATGCAATAAATCGGCTGGAGCAGTACAGTTTTCATGGACACTAAAAGGCTGCAGAGTTTCAGTCAATTTTGGGTTTTTGAATATTGTGGAATGTCGAGTAGTATACCTTTAAAAGTTCTCCTTCTTTTACCTGAAGTACTCTTAACAATTGAGTTGCTTTCAGGTTCATTATTACTGCAACTATTTTCATCATCTACACAATTCGATGATTCGTCTGTTGCTTCCGATTCAACAGGTGTAGTTGCAATATCTTGTTCAATATCTTGAATTGCAATACCTACTGTATCATTCATTGTTGTTTTTGGGCCTGATGAACTCTCAACAAAGCGTTCGAAATTATCAAATGCTATCGAAGTACTCAATCCTTTTTTGAGTACCATATCGGATGTTGAAAACTGTGGTTCTTCTGTAATGACGTAGGTAGCTTCGGTTTCCAAACCTTCAATAACATCATAGCTACAAATATGCACAAACTTGTGAAAAATTTTTATCAGCTTTTTACTGTTAGTCAAAGATTTTACTGTGCTGGCTAAAGCAATTTGTTTTGAAGGCTTGACTGAACCGTTCGTAACTGCATGAATAGCATCCGAAGAAAAGGAGTTTGCAAGTCGAGAAGTTCGCTCATTTTTTCTGCGCTTATAATTACAGCCAGCTAATAATGTTATGTAAAAAGTAGTTAAATGTGGTGGTATTGTGCACTCTTCTTTTATAAGATCGGTTACAGTTACATCATTTCCAATCGCACTCGGCACTATTTTGTGTATTTCGTTTCGTAGAATTAAAGCAGCTCTAATAATAATATCAATTTGCAAGATTCCATCCATATTAATAACAATATTGCAATTAACAGGCACAATAATTTTTGGTACATTTGGTTTTGCTATTATTTTAATCGATTTTTGAAACGTTCTTACTATTCTGCCGGGAATCCTTTTTGCACAAAAAACATTTTTGTCAATTGTAGGATCTTCGTAAGATTGAAGCCGGAAGTCCTTGAAAAGATCAATTAACAATTTCACGAAACAAGGCTGCTTTTTTTATCTCAAATTGTTCAACAAAACTGCATACTTTTTGAAAAGCATCCTTGTAATGATCGCGGGTTCTGTGCCATGATGTCTTTTCTTTGCTTTTAGTAACACTATTGATACTGTAGGATGTCTTACAAAATCTGTGATACCTTATAACAGAATCATTATTCATAGCAGTGTAAAGACCGTATTTGATAGGAATACGGGCTGCGCGAGTTTTACAAATAATTATTTATTCACGAGAACTAGCATAAGCTCGAGAGCTTTATTGTTGCTAGAGATACTTAAGTTAAATGGATGGACTAGATATATAGATATACGATATATATCTAAATGCACAAGTGGATGCGTGACTGTCGCGTTGGTGGGACATGCGCGAGTAGTATATAGGCAGTTATGACGAGACACAACAAATGACGTCATCACTGGCGCATCCTTATCTTATCATGTAAGCAAGTCATAAAGATAAGGTGTCATGTTTGTTTATACAAACAAGTAATTAACATTATCTTTATTATCACATTTGTTTATACAAACAAGTAATTAACAATATCTTTGGTACTTTACAAGTAATAAAGAAATGATCAAGGTCGCATACCAATAATTATAAATACATATTTCTTTTATTGCAAACAAACCATTAAGATAAATCTTAACGTTTTGTATACTCTACACAAACATACGTATTTATAATTATTGGTATGCGACCTTGACCATTACTTTGTAAAAATTAACATAGCTTATCATGTAAATAATCAATTAAGATACCTTATCTTGTAAACAAACAATTAAGATAGCTTATCTTGTAAATAATATATAAAATAATGATGCAACAGTGACGACGTCATTTTTTTGTGTTTTGCCATAACAGTTAAATATGACAATCATAAAAAGCAGATGAGAAAGAGAGAGGGAGAGAGGAGATCCGAGTACAGCTGTGTTTGTGCTATGTGACGTCAGTCCAAGAACTTGCAACGGTATCAGCTGATGTAGTATAGCGCACACCACAGAAAAAACGTAGCATATTCTCTCTCTCTCCGTCTCTCGGCCTTTCTCTCTCATCTTTTTCTTTCCTCCTCTCCATGACGATGAGTAATCACTGTATTGCGAATACTCTCCACCTCTCTCTCTCCCTTTCTCTCTTTATCTCTTTCTCTCTTACTCAATCGCTTCAAATAAAATACTATTATTTTATTAAAATATTATAAATGTTATTATTTTAAAAAATTAGATGTAGAATATAAAATTTTTACCTTTTTTATATGTCAATTAAATTGATGTATTATTAATTACTATAGTTTTTATTGTCACTTAAAACTACACTTATTTTAATCCTTAAAAACTACACTGATTTTAATATTTTTTAATTAATAACGTTGATGTAATCATCCTCCGAGCACTGTTCTAATTTTATAACTATACCCGTGTGCTCGTAGGCCTCAAACTCAATATTACATGACTCCTCTTCCTCCTCTTTTATGGTTTTTTTCTCCTGCTCGTGAGCCTCGTCCTCTGAGGAGTACACCAAATGAAAATCTTCTAGCTCTTCTTCCTGAGCTTCCGAAGACATTGCTCGTTGCAACTCCATCATTTCGATGTCTGCTGAGCATGAAAAGTCATCAGACGGTGTCGGTGATGGAGATGCCGGTGAAATACATTCACAACTACTCGTCGAGCGACACATCACGCAGAAATATCCCGTTGAAGGCGGCAACGGTGGAGGCGCTGACGATGCTGCTGAGCATTTATGCTTTCTGCTGCACTTAGTGCACAGCAGAAAACGGCACCTGTCACATATCGTCCAGGCTGTTTGCCTCTTTTTTATGTAAAACAAGGCCGAGCAATCATCACACTTGTCACCCACGTCCATACACTTGAATCGATTCATAACACTGTTTGTTTTTTTATTAATTTGGATGATATTATTCATCCTTGCCTCCTCTTCCACTAGCGCCCGTCTTGCTCGTTCGCGTAAATCGTGGTCGCGATTGTACGCATCGCGGTGCTTCACTATAAGTCTGCTAGACCGATCTAGCTTCACTTGTAGTTCCTCGATTCGCATTCTGTACTTTAGAATTTTTGAGCGTGAGGATAACAGATGAAGAGACATCTTGCACCGGTGACTGCTCGATGGAGACTGATGATGTATAAGAGATCAGTCATTTCCCAGTCCCGTATAATTCCGAAGTTGATATTTAAGCTTTGGCGATAACGGCACGTCTGCGTCGAAAATCGGCCGCTTCATCCGATACTCTTGCGACGAGCGAGAATCATAAAGGATGTTTAGACAATTCACGGCTCGGCTTGACTCAAGAGAGAGAGAGAAACCTTTGCTTATTCAGGATGTTTTGTCTCATGGCAGATCTTACTTGAGCACGCTGCAGATTTGAAGACCGTTGGCTTCGTAAAAACTTTTTTTTTAATTTTTCAGACGAGGGAATATCGTCTTGATTTTATACGTTATGCAAGATGAGTCCTAGTTATCACAGAATGCGGCGTCTTCTTTTCATACAAATATATTTTCATACAAAATCATACAGGATGTCTCATATGGAAAATTTCATTTGATACATGACATATAAAATGTATCGAAGTGAAATCCCCTCTACCCTTAATTTTTTAAGAATATATAAGGCTCGCAGTGACCACCTCATGGTTGTAGTAGTCATGAGGATTGCAGAGCAGCAGCAGCAGCACGAAAGTGTTTTAATACGACGTCAATGTAATTTGTTCTGGAGACGTCGTGTAAGGCGTATGAGCGCTGTAGAGCTGAAGAGAGAATTTTGGAAATTGCTACGGTGATGCGGACCTCGAAAAATATCGGTACTGTACTCAACCGTTTTTTCGCAAATCAACCTTCGCGGTTAGATGCGCAGCAGAGTTTGCCATCAGTGAAAATATCAACCATTTACCTGTGCTGCAACGTATGATGGATTCATACGAGGAAAATAATGGTTAGTAAATTAATTTTATCAAGTAACGCAATATTTTTAACTTTTCCACAAGGAAATGTATTCTGACAGTGCAATGCTTATTAGAACATTAACTTCTCACGCTGCGGATGACAGTTCGATTCCATCCGAAGTCAAATTTTTTTAGTTTTTTTTTTTTTACTTTTATTATTTATATATTGTATTTTATTATTAATATCTTTTAAAAAATGTATTAAATATTGTTTCTTGGTCCATTTAAGCCGATTTTAAAATGGCTGTATGTGTGTACACCCACGCTGCGGGTCGTAGTTCGATCCCAAGCAAAGTCAAAAATTTTTTAATTTATTTTTTGTTTTTATTATTTACATATTGTATGATAGTATTAAAAAAATGTATAAAACATTTTTTAGTGCACTTTAATTTGAATTAGTTTTTGAAATATCGGTACGAGTGTACATACCACTGCAGATTGCAGTTCAATCCCAAGCGGTGTACAAAATTTTTTAGTTTATGTTTTATTTTTTATTATGTATTTATTTACGTGTTTTAATTGTTTTACTGTCAGAGCAGAGCGAGGTCGTAATGATTTACGTACTTTAATACGTAATACATAGAAATACGAGAAAAAATGAGTGTACATTTTAATTCATATTTACAATTTTTTACGTTTCAGCTTTTAATAGACTATTTGCTGATATAAGTTGTGATGAGGAAGAAGAAGAGGACAATGAGAACGAAGAGGAGGAGGAGGAGGAGGAGGAGGAGAAGGAGCAGGCTATGAGTGATTCCGATGATGATGATGATGATGATGATGAAGACGAAAGAGGCATGTCGAGCATCGATCATCTGCTCGCCACCTGTAAAGAGCCTAAGATGGCTGTTTCAAGTATTTTGCACAACTTGGCGACTCGAGCGTACGCGGAAATTCCAAGTATGAGTGAATTCGATACCAATCGTCACGCTGTACGGAGACAGCAAATAATAGACTTCTACCAACGAGAGATAGAACCCAGTGAACGCGGTTATACCGTTTTTGAAGGAAGAAGAGTGCACTACGGATTTTTCGACCAGGAAATTGCAAGAGACCGACAAATAAACGAACGTAAGTAAATTAAGCATAAAAAAATAATTTTTTTGTGCAAAAAATTTATATTTATTTTATAACAACTTTTCAAGTTATCCGACGTAGTGGCGATTCTCTCGGTAATCTCTCAAACGAAATTCTTAGAGAGATAGGTCGAATGACATACGTGAGAAGAGCTCAAGAAATCAGGTGGCTTCACGATGTTTACAGTGATAAAAATTCTATTATTTACGAAGAGCCTGATTTACCGAAACTATGCTCACGTTTAGGAGAAATCTTTGCTGGACCACCGGAACCATAACAAATTTTAAAAATACTGAAATGTATGAAATCCTTTTACATGTGTTTTTATTTTAATAAAATTCCAGAAAACGAAAATTTCGGTGCATCTTCTTCTTGTTCATCTGTCTACCCATTAACTACATCGCAATCTTTTAGTAGCAACAGCACTATAGGATCGTCAAGTTACGACATAGCAACGCAAATCGGAGGCGGGATTAATGAGTCATCATCAACCATTGATTCTTCTGACAGCGATGCCATGGAGGAGGAGGAGGAACAGCCGGAGACCGATGAAGAGGAGGAGGAAGAAAGCGTCAATAGCGAAGGGGAGGAGGAAGAGACGGCTGAAGAAGAGGAGAGTCATAGAGATGACGAAGAAATGGATGTCGAGCAAAATGACGATATTCGAGCCCCCGGTGAGTGTTTTATTATACATGGTCATGAGACTCATTATGTAGCCAAGTATAGATTGGATGGCAGGCGACTTTTGTTAAAAATACGCTCTCCGCCAGAGGAAAATATTAATCCTATCATTTGATTAGAATTAGCAATACGCGACATTTATGCATATTTAATTTCTTTAACTAATCAAAACGATATGATTGGCATTTCTGTCAGAAGTGTTAATTTCGCGCGTGGTCCGGGCGGTTTATCTTTACGTCTAGTTAACAATTTTCTTTACAATGATCTGTGGGGTTTAATTAGTGGATTATCGCAAAGTAATGCCGATTTTGAAATAGATGAAAGTTTTATATTAACCGTAACTTAATTAACGTACCGATCGGAGAGCGAGGTCAAAAGTTAAGTATCAATTCAGTAAGTAAGAGATCAATCGTTTCTATTTGTAACAACGATAACCTATGCTTATCTAGAGCTCTAGTTGTCGGAGAGGCATTCATATCCTATAAAAAATCCGATAGGCCCGAGGAGCGTGAAATTTGGAAAACTGTTAGAGACGGAAGACGCTGTCTGCAAAAAACTCGTGCTAATCTTTTACTTCTTAACGCAAACGTAGTGATCCCTTTAAACGGTTGCGGAATACCCGAGATAGAGGCATTTCAACATTAGTAATTATAATTTATGATAGCGCATCTTTCGGAAACGGTGAGCCGCCTTTTTATAACGGTAGGCGAATGTTAAATGACGCTTCATATGATATAATATATCTTTTATACGATGCTCGCTCAAGACATTTTGATACGATATTAAACTTGACCGGTGCAGCGGGAAACAGATTTTTTTGCGATCATTGTAACAGGAGTTATCGTTACGTAGATGAACACAGGTGTACAGCGAAATGCTCTATGTGTTTTTGCACACCGCCGTGCAATTCCGACGTTGATTTAATAAAATGTAATGATTGCAACCGAGATTTTTTAGGCCGGGTATGTTTTGAGAACCATAAAAACGACGGTTCGTATAAAAAGAAAAACAAAAAAGTATGTGATATTGTAAAGGTACGTACAAAGTGTTGTAAACGGATTAATCTTTTCAAATCGAAGCATGAATGTGGTATTAATTGGTGTAATTTATGCCACAAAAAACATAACGTAAACCAATTATGTTACATTCAACCTATCGGGCGTGAAATCAACGTTACCAATATTCGAAAAACTCCTAAGAAGAAGAACTTATTCATTTTCTATGATTTTGAGACTCGGCAAGATTCCCCTTACCGAGATCATGAGTCTATAAAAATTCATGTCCCAAATCTGTGTGTCGTGCAGCAAGTTTGTGATGATTGTATGTTAGAGCAAAATATGAATGTACTTTGTCATACGTGTGGGGTGCGTGAATATATATTTCGAGACGATCCTGTGAGAGAATTGGTGGGATTGACTGTTCGCGAAAAAACATCGTTCGGTCAAATTATTTGCATTGCTCACAACTAGCGCGGATTCGATGCGCAATTCATTTTGCGCGAAATCGTTGAAAATACAAAAATAGTACCGAATGTAATTTTGAACCGTCAAAATATAATTATGCTTCAATGTGGACAAACGAAATTTATTGACAGTTTAAACTATTTTCATAAGAAGTTGAGTGCTCTTCCTCAAGCTTTTGCTCTACCTCCAGCTAGTAAAAAGGGTTATTTTCCGCATCTTTTTAACACACTAGATAATCAAAATTATATTGGCCCCTTACCCGATGCAGCTTTCTATACGCCTAATTCTATGTCCGCAGCAGAGCGAGATACATTTTTTGCTTGGTATGAGGAGAATTGCTATACTTATGAATTTGATTTCAAACGCGAAATAGTCGAATATTGCCGTATGGATGTAGAAATTTTAAGACTTGCGTGTATGGCATTTCGGAAAATTTTCGTTAAATGTGGCAATACTTGTCCGTTTACAGAGGCTACGACAATAGCTTCAGCATGATCTGTTGTATACAGAAAAAATTTCTTACGCGAAAAGACTATAGGTATTATTCCTACAGCTAGATATCGTCGTGCTGATAAGCATTCGCAAAAATCATTACAATAGTACAGTGTGAACGCGAGATTGGTCGTGAAATTGTGCACGCCGGGAGAGCGCGTGAATTTATGTTACCTGAAGGATTTCGTGTGGATGGATTTTTGCCGCCTGAAAACGCGAATGATGATAATAATAATAAAGGTGTTGTCTTTGAATACCAAGGGTGTTACACACACGGTTGCCCAATTTGTTTCGATAGAAAAAGGGATAAAACAATGGCTTACGGAAAAACTATAACGTAACGTTGAATCCTCGCGATGCTTTTTTTGGAGGAAGAACTGAGAATATAGTTACTGAGTATACAATCGGTAATAATGAAAAAATTCAATATACCGATATATGCTCTCTTTATCCGTACGTATGCAAGAGAGGAAAGTTTTCTGTAGCACATCCGCGAATTTTTATCGATAGAGAGTGCGATGAATTAACACATGGGGAGAATAATAACCTAAATGATATCGAGGGGTTAGTTAAATGTACCATTTTACCACCACGTAATTTACACATTCCGCTATTACCAATTAAAATGCACGAGCGGCTTCTTTTTGCTCTCTGTCGTACTTGTTGTGAAGAAATGCAACAGACGGATTGCGATCACGAGGATCCAAAAATGCGGGAATTCACGGGTACTTGGGTTGTCGATGAGTTGCGTAAAGCCGTAGAACTCGGCTATAGTGTTACAAAAATTTACATAGTTTGGCACTATGAGGTAACAAGATATAATCAAGTTAATGGTACCGGTGGTCTTTTTGCTGAATATGTAAATACATTTTTAAAAATTATACAAGAGGCTAGCGGCTGGCCTTCGTGGTGCACTGATGAAACAACAAAATCACAATATATAGAGCAGTACAAACTTGATGAGGGTATAATTTTAGATAAAAACAACATAGAAAAAATGCAGGTTTACGCGCAGTTGCTAAACTATGCTTAAACTCGTTTTGGGGAAAGTTTGGAAAACTAAGTAATTTGAAGCAAACTGAAGTAATAAAATCACGTGAATCTCTTTTAAAACTTCTTACTTGTCCGGAGAGAGAGGTTAACGATTTACTTGCAATAAACGATGAGATACTATACGTAAATTGGCAATACAGAGACGAAGTTGTAACACCGGCACCGCATACTAGTGTCGTAATTGCAGCTTACACCACAGCTCAAGCAGGTTTAAAACTGTATGAACACTTGGAAAAGTTAGATAAGCGAGTTCTTTATTATGACACAGATTCCTGTATATTTATTTCGCATGATGATACTCCGGATGAGTATCAACCTTTTATCGGTTCTAAATTAGGTGATATGACAGATGAACTTTGCGGCTACGGTGAGAATACGTATATAGATAATTTGTAATAAAATATAAAATTGAATGTTGTAAAGTAAAAGGTATCTCACTAAACTTCTCAAACGGTGTAAAAATTAATTTTGAAAGCATTAAGAATCTGATTAACGATGCCTTTGTCAACGAAAATCATGAATCTGAAAAAATGAACGGTGAATGTAGTAAAATAAGATTGAATTTCAAAGCTATTAGAAGAACTAAAACACACGAGGTTGTAACACGTGATGAGTCAAAGACATGTTGTGTTGTATTAAAAAAACGACGATACCTTACGTCACGTGAGTCCCTACCATTTGGATATAAGAATAATAATAATAATTAACTTTTGTATTGTTCTATTGTAAATAAATAAACACAAATATTTTTATATAATTTACTTATTTCTCATTTATAAGATTCGTCACACATATTTATACCATCAGTATAGCTCCTGTCATCGAAGAGAACGCTTCTAATGGAGATTTAGCTTATTTTAACGCACGATTCAGCTTACTCGAAGTGTTATTTAGTTTATTGCTAGCGATTATCAGCTTGAATAGCAGAAATAACAGCTTGTGATTCAGCACACGTAAAATTTTTACGCCGACCGTCCGCGTGCCATAAGCTTATTTTAAGGTAAATCTCTAGTGTGTGTGTGGCGCGTGTGTGTGTGTGTGAGTGGGTACTCGTCGAAATGGATATGCGAATCAAACATCCGTTTACGTGTATAGTTAGCGGACCCACGGGATGGGGTAAAACAGTTTTTGTCAAAAGATTTCTTCGACATCTTCCACTCATGTGCAGTGTAACTTTTGATCGGATATTACTCTATTATGCCGAGTGGCAGTCTACGTATGAGACAGACTTTGTTCCAGGAGGTATAAGTAGTAGTAGTAGGGAGAGTAGAAAAAAAATTGTTGAATTTCACGAGGGATTACCTCAGCCTTCAGATTATTCTCAAGACAATGAAAAGAAAAAATTATTAATTATCGATGATTTAATGAGAGAATCTTCGAATAACATTATTCTTGATTTATTTACAAAGGGAAGTCATCACAAGAATTTAAGTGTAATTTTTATTACACAAAATCTTTTTCACAAAGGAGCTGGTCAACGCGATATCTCATTAAATGTAAATTACCTCGTTATTTTTAAAAATCCACGTGATCGTTCGCAAATACAATATCTAGCACGTCAAGTATATCCCGAAGACCCAAAATTTTTACAAGAAGCGTATCTCGATAGTACGTGAACTGCTCATGGCTATCTTTTGTTGGATTTGAAACAGTCGACCGAGATGAATTTCGTTTCCGTACCTCTGTTTTTCCCGAAGATAAATTGAGTTACGCATATGTACCGAAGAAGAAGAATAAGAAATTCCGATAAAAGTAGAGGATTCTATGATTAAAGCTTCAGTCTGATTGAAACAATGGCAGGGAGAGGAGCGTCTGCGAGAACCGATAGTCGTAGACGGCGTAGAAGACAGCGTGGAGGTGGTGGTGATGGTGGTGGTGGTGCTCTTGCTGCTGCTGCTGCTGAAGAAGAAGATACAAGGTGTGGATGCCTACCAAAGCATTTTACAAAAAAGTGTGTTGCAGTATTGAATGCTCTTTGTCATGCAGATAATCAGCAGCGTTTAGCACCGTTACGTGTAGCTGATAAAAAACTCATTAAAAGCATATGCGAGTGCGTGTTAAATGTATTGCGCGGAGTCGTTAAAATAAAAAACTCTCACAAGTCAAAGTTAAAAAAACATAAAAGTGTTTTGACAAAATTATTAAATAAATCAAGTAGTAAAAACAGTGAAAAAGAGTGGAAAAAAGAAACGCGTCCTTATTCAAAACGGTGGTGCTTTTTTACCAATGTTACTTGCACCAATTATAGGTGCACTTGTGTCAAAAATATTTGGAGTCTCTGGAAATTAAAATATGGAGCACGCTCGTAAAATGGTACCAGAGGAAATATACGAGAGAGTAGCGAAGCAACAACAACAACAACATATAGTAGAAGAGTCGAGTAATGCTTTAGAGCCAACGATACAGACAAAGGGTGATAACTTAAGTCGTCTCGATGCTGAGATGCACGATATACTTTTTTCAAAAAGAATCACCAATGAACGTGAAAAATGTCAAAAATATTTACAAATTTTAAGAAGATATCTTCATTTTAAAAATTTGGAACGTCAGGGACTTTTATCAGATGCAAATATACTTGATGTAGAGCATGAAAATGAAGATATATCGAGTCCATTGTCCGATGAAGCGATACTTGCAAGCATTTCCAAGGGTTATGTGAGAAAAGCACGTTTATTGCTTCAACATTGGAAATCAGCATCGCATCGTATTAAATGGGATAATTTAGGTACAGTTAGCATTGATGATAAAGCTATACCACACTCAAATATTATAGATTTACTAGAAGATGTGGTACGGAGTAGACCTGTTGAAGAACCTGTAGGAAGATTTCAATTAGCTAATTTTATAGCAACAACTGACACACCATCCAAATTAATAAGTAATCCAGAGGTGATAAAAATTAGTGAAAGTTTGAAACATGCATTAAACAAAATTCCTTCAACCAAGAGAAATAATTCCGAGAGCGTTCAGACTTTGGAACAAGGTACTAGACTCACGGCCGCACAACGCTATAGTGCACGTTTAAATAAGAAAAAATCCATACCGCGAAACGCAGCCGATAAGTGGTTGACTTATAAAATTTAACATGTTTTATGAAAATCAATACTTTGACACTAGACACGAGAGTGGATACGCTGGTGCACGTAATCTATTACGAATCAATGGTAAAAATAAGAAGAAGAAAAGCGAGCTTAATGAGTGGTTAAGTAATCAAGATGCATACACGCTACACAAACCTATTAGACGAAAATTTCCTAGATTGATGTACAATGTCCTAACGTGGATGATTGTTGGGAAATGGATTTGTGTGACATGCAATCTCTCAAAACGTATAACGATAATTTTGCGTATTTACTTGTAGTTATAGATGTTCTCAGTAAATATGCTTGGGTCGAGCCTTTACGTGACAAAAGTACAAAAAGTGTTGTAGCTGCTTTCGACAAAATCTTAAAAAGAGCCGATGGGTGACGCCCAATTCTTATACAAACTGATAGAGGCAAAGAGTTTGTCGGATCAGATTTTCAAAATTATTTAAAACAACACAAGATTAATTTTCGAGTGGCACGTAATCCCTATGTTAAAGCAGCCGTCGTCGAGCGTCTAAATCGCACGCTCAAAGAACGTATGTTCAGATATTTTACTCACAAAAATACTCATAGGTATATCGATGTTATTGAAAATATCGTTTACGCGTATAATAACACTATACATAGTGGTACTAAAATGGTTCCGGCAGTTGTAAATATTCGTAATGCAGTTGTGTCAAGAAAAAATTTAGAAAAAAGAGCTCTTAATCAGAGAAAAAAGTCTAGAGCACATATATACAGCGTGGGTGACCATGTTCGCATCAGTCGGTTGAAAGGCACCTTCGATAAAGGTTACGAAAAGAATTACAGTGAAGAGATCTTTAAGATTACCCGTGTCTCACGTCGTCAAAATCTCTTCACCTATGAACTGACTGCTTAGAAGGTGAAATAATCGACGGATTTTTTTATCCCGAAGAAATAGCTCGAGTTGGTGATGATCGTTTATCACAAAATAAGGAATTCAAAGTGGAACGTATGATAAAGAGTAGGGGACGTGGTGTTAAAAAACAAGTTTTTGTAAAGTGGCTTGGATATCCTGATAAATTTAATTCGTGGATTAATGCAAGCAAAATCATTGCACTTTAAACATGGATGAGAACGAATTTTATTTGATATTACCGAGTAACAGTAGAATGAAATATTTTTCTGAAAATACAACATCATGCTTTACCACACACTTATCGCACGAAGTACGTCTGCATGGTAAGTGGAGTGTTGCTCTCACGGAAATCAGCATACCATGCACGATGATGCATGTTCAGAAACACGAATGTAATATAAAGTTTTTTAACGCACGTAGAATAGCAGTTGCAAGAAAGAGAGACATATCTGAATATTTACCGGATTGGATAAACGACAAACACAACGATGCCACATTTCCACCAGGTGTTTACGAGAATCTCAACAATCACACTGAAGCTATAAACAATATACCTGAATCTCACTTACGTATTGAACAGGATAAGAAAAAAAGTGGTTATTACAATTGACATAAAAAGTGTGAATGCAAGGGAACTCATTTTTTCAGCTTGAGCGAAAAGGTCAAACGTATATTTGGCTTTGAGAATGAAAAATATAGAAATCAGGAATTTATACCCATGATTCCATCTGTAGAGTCGAAAAAAAATGCAACATTGGTAGGAAACAGACCTGGTTGTTTGGCAAGAGCGATAGCTGATCAATTTTTCGTTTATTCAGATATTTGTATTCCGTACACAGTCGGTGACGTTCAAGCATTCCTTTTGCGCATAGTAACACTCGATAATTCAAAATATAAATTTGGTGCGAGAGTGGACAAACAATTTGCACCTGGAATTTATCTACCTTTGTTAAATAACACATTTCAGAATATAATAATAGATATAAGAGATGAAAATGGGAATCATATACCATTCGAGTACGGAACGTTAACCGTAACACTACATTTCAAGCGCATTCTCTGAAAAAAAATGGCTTACTACGCAGAATACTATGCCGATCAAATCGGTGGTAGTGCTGGTGGCGGTGGAGGAGGAGTACGTCGAGTGTTTGCAGGTTCAACTTATCAGCGAGGTCATGGTGGAATCGGCAGCTTTTTGAGTGGATTATTTCGAAGAGTTTTACCTTACATTACGAGTGGTGCTAAAGCCGTTGGAAAAGAAGCTATCAGAGCAGGAATGCATGTACTAGATGATATGGGGAATCACGGAAATAATTTTAAATAAGCTGTAAATATGCGCATGCGTGAGTCCGGTAAAAATCTTAAGCATAAAGCCGCTGAGAAAATTGCCGCTATGATGAAGGGATCAGGATATAAGATACGCGCTAAAAAGCAGAAGCGTCAATCGTCCAAGAACAGTTCAGCTGTACGCATCAGCAGTAAAAGTGGTCGTGTAAAGAAGAAAAAGAAGAAGAGCCGTGTCAGTGTTCGCAAATCTACGAAAAAGAAAACTGGCAAGAATAAACCAAGGAAGAAGAGAAAACAACGCAGTGTGAGCAATATTTTTGGATCTACATAGACATTATTTAATATGGCTTTTCTACACTCAAACTCATGCGAATGCATGAAATCAGAATTAGAATTATTTACATTACCACCTACACAGACTTCGGTGGAAAGCTCTCAATTTATACATTATAAACCAGTTTCTTCGCTAACAGACGATGGACCGTTGGAATTCGTCGTTCCAGCTGGTAGTGATTATCTCGATCTTGCACACACAATGCTAAGTATTCGTATGCAGATAGAGCCAAATGTTGAAATAACAGAAGCAGCTAAAGCTACAGAGTATCCGAAGGTAGCAGCAATAAATAACACGATACATTCGCTATTTAATCAAATAGATGTTTTCTCTAATCAAAAATTGGTTTCACCACCAAACAATGCTTATCCTTACCGAGGTTACATCGAAACTGAGGCGGACCAAAGCAATACGAGGGCCTGACAGAGAAAGTCGTCGCACAGATATGCGCCTGGATGCCGCAACCTGCCCTACACTCTACAGTTTCGCTTCCATGTACTACAGTAGGGTATTGTGTTTTGATACCCTTATCTAGAAACACGATACCTTATCTTTATGCCTTGTTTACATGATAAGATGAGGATGTACAACAGTAGTATATAGGCAGTTATGTCTCGCCATAACTGCCTATATACTACTGTTGTGCGACCTCTTTTATTAATATTCCTTTCTTAAAACAGAGAATTGCCTCTTTCGTCCCTACAGATTAAAAAACAACTGAGATCAATTAATTATTTTATTTATAGGACGACTAACAAATAATCCTTATGTTTAATTAAGGGCTCAGTCGAATGATTGATAATTCAAAGTTAAGTAATATATTGATCAATTACAAACAACTCTCAAGACACTTAATACGTAACTTGCTATGTCCTTTACATTTTGTGACGATACCCAACTGTATTACTTATAGAGATGTGTTGGAAAGCAATACCCAACTTTATTACACATAATAATGGCCGCTTGTGCGGCCAACTTCACGGTCCTACTATGTTTTGTTAGTACGAACGAGGTTTGAACATAGAAAAAAAAGCGGACATTGAAAGTAGTTATAAAATAAGTAAAGTTATATTTGAAAAAATAAGAGTTTAGAAAATTACACTGTTGCTGTCGCTCGATGTTCACTCGATCGAGACGATGCTGAGACAGCCAAAGCTTTTGCACTCTGGCTTACAAGAAAGCTCGGTCTCCTGACCTGAGGCCTGATGTAAGTTAGGTTATAAAGACTTAAGCCACAACCTGGGATTTCCCCAGCTAGGACCCGAGTGATCTCGCAATAAAGCTTAGACTTCGTACGGGAATTTCCTGCATGCAGCGTAGCTGATAAAAAGGAACCGCGTCCTCTTTACCGGCATCTTGTCCCTATCTTAAAAGATGGAAAATTAACGCAGGTATACATACTTCGGGAATTTGTTCATTGAAAATGGACGCTCTCAACCCAACATACTACTTTTAGGCTAGAAAGCCAACTTCACGGTCCTACCACACTGGAGAAAATAGTAGAGATACTGTTTTGAGCATTCGTGATATAAAAACTTGTTTATTATTAAACGAAACGGATTTTGAACAAATATTTTCATTGGAAACCATAGTTTAGCTTAGAAAACATACTGATAAGCCAAAAAAACTTACGAACAGTAACGATAAGCATTTTTTTCTGTATCATGAAAAATCCGAACACCAATATAGAAGTAAATAGTGTCACGGGCATTGCGGCTTCGTCTGCTTCTTAAACTCGCCTTCGTGGCGCTACTATGCCACTTGATAATGACAAGTCAAATAATTAAGGGGATGTCGGCACGAAAGCTTCGCAAATTCACCACGGAGTATTTTGTATTTTCAAACTTCAAAGAAACAAACAACAAATACTTTCAAAAAGTTTGATCGAAACTTTCTTTCAGTAAAACGATTCATTAAACTTAACACTACGGCGCTACAAACTCAGTTTTTCATTTAAAAACTTTATTCAAAAATTTTTTTTGCTAGTAATTTATTATTTCGAAAACTAGTCATTCTGCTCGAGAGATACTAAGTTATGCGTGAATAGTTAGATTGTAATGTGATCGCGATCATCTGTCCGCACGGCATTCGCTTGTTCGCTCTCGTTCTTAGCACAGATGTTTTGTTAGCAAATTTATTTATGGAGATAATTAGAATTTTGATTATTATCATGAAACGCCGTGGCATAAACCTCGATTTAAGTCACGTGCGAGAATGCACTCGCTAAATCTCAGTTTATGCACGTTGTTTCATAAAATATTGTACGATACTAGGGAGGGGAGGGTGGGGGAGGGGGGTTCAGGGATTTCACCCTTGTGGGGACTTAGTACCCTCGCTTCGCCCGGGCGATATTGTCCCCACAGTAGTGGAACTACTTTATAGCACTAGTATTGTAATATACTATTTCATTAATAAATATACAAGGGACTTTATTATTATTATTGTTTTATTCTATTTATATCGGCCAGAGCACTGGACTTTTGTACAGATCTACGGTTTTAGAGTTACACTTTTTTATGTTTGATACTAACTATTACATTCGCAGTTATGCTATTTATTGTATTTCTATAATGACTAAAATTTAATATTCTCCTGACATTACTGCTTGGGTAATATGGAAATTGACTATCATTGACTATTATTATGGTAGACTGTGAGAGATGCAAAGAGATGCAGGGGCCTGTAGGAGAGCTGTGTGGAACCGTGTAGAAATAGAACTCTGGTAAAGTTTAGGAGAGTAAGAGGAAGGGTTTGACTAAAATAATGATGTAATACAGAAATATACACATATATGTGTGAGTGTCTGTATGTGTTTATGTATGTGTTTATTTTACAAAACTTAAATGTTATATAATAAAATTTATTGATTCTGATTAGCTTTCATGTAAATGAGATGGTCGAGTAGGCTTTAAAATAAGTTTTCCTGTATCATCACAACTCATGTTAAAATCTCCAAGGACGTTTCGAACTCTTTGCGTTATAATACTCGTTGCAATAACTCGACGGTGAATTCCCACCATAAATAGTATTACTGAAAAAAAAAATAATAACGTAATTATTTATAAAAATGTCTTAGCATTTTAAAAATTATGCAGATATTTTTCTAGTGCTAACAGTCATCTTTATGACTACTTCAATGGTGATTGCATTAAAGAAATCAAATATTATAGAAATACGTATAAAAATTAAATGTTCGTTTGTAGCACATTTTAATTATTATTATATTATGACATATTTTTTACGTATTACTTTACTGATAATGATAGTCTTGAAACGTGGTACATTATAGGTGTCAAAGAAGGATACCCACATTACATTAATTCGTGCCCACAAATCATTACTTCTGATACCTACACTGACGTATAGAGCACAAAAATTTATCTAAGAAACATTGACTCCAAAGAACGGACCAAGTGAAAAGATTAGAGGATAAAGTTTTTATCCTTTTTATCACTTAATAAATTTAATTTTCGATAGAGAGAATAGTCTTTGAAGAGCTGAGAAAATAATTCAAGGCCCACAATCCATCTGGTTGTTTAACAAAATTAACCGATTGACACCCCTTCATCCCCTACGGTTTTTCTATTCTCTAACAGGGTCATTAGTCTATTTAGTAAATAATACGCAAGTGTATACACACACACACACACACACACCCGCGCGGGGATGCCGATACTCCATATGTGGAGCGTTTTATAGGTGGTGGATAGGGAAATGCTCATCCGCGCGTCGAGGTCTCGATAACCGGCCGAAGGGGAGAGCAGAAATGAAACATGCTCCGCGGATCAAACAGGCTAAGAAAAGAAACCTTAAAGATAAATCAAACACGGATAGTGAGTTGATAACGTTACTACCCCAAGCGGATCAAGTCACGGAGCTCAGTCCCACTCGCGTAAGCCCTGGTGGTCGTGTAAGCCCTGGTGGTCGGCGCTGGCTCTATGGAGTTTTAGGGGGGGGGGCTAAACTTACTTAGAAGCCTCACAGGTTTGTCATCTGACCCCTGCTGTATGTAGAGACGCAAGTGATATAGAAATGAAGGTTGATGCAGACAGGAATAAGAGAGCTGCTTGCATAACGCAAAGGAATGAGCACTTGGATCGCCTTGGCAGCAGAATCGATAAACTGATGGACTATGTCAGGGACAGGCATAATATGCACAAACAAATTGAAGATCTTGCTCAAAACATAAAAGCAAGATATAGCAATGCTAACACCTGGGAACTCAGGGAAGGAAAACCAGGAAACCCAGACAACTCGAAGTCTTAGATCTCGGAAGGCGGGTACAACAAAGGAATCCCCAACTACTCCGCAGGATAGAAATGGAGGAAATAAAGGAGAGGATAATCAACCTAAAAAGGCAGCCTGTGGCAGGAAGTCGTCACAAGGAAGTCAAAGAAAAAGGAGAAAAAGGCAAGCAAAAAGGATAGAAGTGTCCCTGGCGTTACGAACCAGAATAGGACCAGCAAGGATGGACCGAAGAGAGCAAGACCTCCCAGACTGGAAGCTTTAATTATTAAGGCTGCAGAACGAAAGAGCAGACATTTTGCCAAAAATAAAAGCGGCTCCATCACTTAACACGCTGGGGAATAGCGTAAATAAAATACGCAGAACAGTTGCAGGAGATCTTCTGATAGAGCTTAAACGCTGTAATTGGGGTTTTCGTGCTACCCCAGTTATCGTGAAATCCCTCGCCCAGGCTTGGAAAATAACCCGATGGCGACAAGCGCTCCTCGTGAGCGCCCGAGTCTCGCGACTCTTTGTTTTCCGGCGCAAGGTTTTTTTACGTGATTTGCTCGGCTAGCTGCAGCCCTGAAAATGGTAAGGAGAGAAAACGGTTCGGAATATTAGAGACACGTAGTTTATCAGAAGGAACTGTATATACTTAATAAATTCTTACAACTTATAATCGGCTTGTACAAATTATCGAGATAACCCGTGAACAAAGGCAACTTCGACAAGCAAATACCCACACACAAGGCTCAGAATCACACACACTAGCTCGCTCTTTTCGACTCTTACTCACTCAATTATGTCGCACGCGAATTCCGCAAACGCCGAATGACTTATCCTACAATTTTCCGACCACCTCACGCCTCGTGCGTCTAGGTGTCGGCGCCAAGTATTAACCTACGTTTTGACACAATAACTTTACACTTCTATCATAATCGCAAAAATCCTTAATTCTACACTTCGCTTATTACTCGAGAATATAACCCGTATAGACAAGATAATCCTTTATTCGACGGAACACAATACATGAAGATAAAGAGATAAAGATAGCGATCCGAAGGTAACTAACGCGTGCGCGAGATAACTTTTCATTCTCGAAACCAAACGTGGGACTGCCGTTCACCAGCGAGACGGATACAACCGAAGAAAACGGAAAATGATTCACTGACCTTAAATCCTTCTAGCTGGTGAGGTTGAAGTTAAGGCACGTCCATGCAGGAGCAGTCTGGGCAGGCAAGTACCGGCTCGAGCACTCGCGGCTCGCGGCCGCCACTCTGCTCTCCCTAGCCACCGTACCGCACGCGCGCAGATAGCTCCGCGGACACGATGTCGAAGTAGATAGTCGCGAAATTCGAATTCTCGTAGCACACAGACAGCCTTTCACCCGTAGACAACCAAGATAACTCTCGACTGCGGAACCAGTGACTTCCAATGCCCTTGACTCGGGCCTTGATTGCTCGTCTCTCGTCGTTCACTCGAAAAATAAACGACATACTTATACACATTTACTCTCTAATTCACACAGATAGCCTTGAGACGCTCTACCCCGACCGCGTCGAATGTTACATGGTGGAATTTTGCCGTGTTACAACGCACAAGAAGAGTGACAATCTCGGACTTTCAAGAAGCAGTTAAAGCAGTACTATGGAAGGCGACACAAAAAAGCAATCCAGCAAGAAGAAACCATTGAAGTAAGAGATCTGGACTGCTTACCATAAAAGAGAAGGTAATATAAGCACTACAAAAGGAAATTGACGAAGAGAACATCATAGAAGACTCTACGATAAGATATCTGCGAAAGACGTACGGTGACACGCAGATTACAGTGATACGGGTACCAGATAGCGGCTAAGATTACTAAGCTGCCGAAGATGAGAATAGAATGAAACTCGATGAAGAAATGTTGTACGGATTATCAGAATTTAAAATGCATTTATTTTAAGTGTGCATGACGTCACAATAGGGCAGTGTTGTTGCGAGAGTCGCGTCGTAGAACAAAGCGAGCACATGTTTCGAACGTGTGTGGAAACGTTGGTGGGGACAGATTTCGGGTGTCAACTAGCCGAGTCAAGAGCCCATGTGCGCGCCAGGCTCAAAGATTTTATGAGTTGGACTATAGGGCCTCATTGTATTTTAGAAAAAAAACTTGAATCCTTCGATTTTTTCTGAGGTTGAAATGTTTTTACACTTGACGGGACGCGGAATAAAAACGAGCGTAAAGATTTGTAAACGTATTTGAAGGTAAAGTTTTAAATGCAGATAGCAATTGTTAAACTCAGATTATGAAATTTGTTTATGCAATTAAATGTAGAAATATATGGAAAATCGGTTTGCGACAGAGTATCTTATGTAAATATATACCAACTAGTTTGAATGTTATTAAGAGATAAAGTTAACTTTGTATATTCTATTTACTTAGAGTTATAATATAAACGCAATTTTTGCGTGACAGTTATTCGAGTTATAAGCGGAATTCGGAAGTATTTGAAATTATTGTATTAAGCTGTTAAGTTGTAGAGTGGCAACGTTTGTTGAGATCTGCGGAATGCGCGCGGTTATCGTTTATTTTTGGAATAGAGAATGCTAAGAAACACTTTGAAAATTTTTGGCATGGAAATTCAATGCGTTGTTTTTATTTCATATCTACTGAAAGTTGAAATTGCAAATATACTGCCTATTGAGTTTTTCCAGGAAGAATTTCGTAGCGGATATTTTTCACAGAGTCACTAATATTCGAATCTGATGTCTGCAAGAACGACGAGGCTACTGGGTACAGCAGTTACGGCATCGCTGTTTAGAGAAAAGTGCATTACTTAGCACGGCTAGGAACGATCATTATCACGACCCAGAGCGGATAGCAAGAAGCAGAGAAGCATCATCCACAGCGGCTATTTGAAATGATAAGAATGTATATGTGAAGATTTCTCTTTTACGCAGTTATGCTTTCGTATTCGCATTTGAATCGATTTTGTTAAGAATTTTTGGATAATAATTTGACATCGATACGAAGAGTTTATTGTGCGAAGTAGGATTTCGAGACGGAAAACGAAAGTATTCGTCGATTGATAGTTAGTCGCAGTAGGCTTTTGAGGCGCTGAGACGAAAATAATAGAAATTTGGATGCGCAAACCTTTTACGCAGTAGGCTTTCGAGTAGCCGAGATATAGTTGAACTGAATATAATTGGATTTTTTTAGCACGTTTAAAATTGATTTGAATGATTTAGTAAGATAGATTTAGTAAGAAAATGATGTGGTTTTAAGGAAATAAATGTTTATGATTTCATAACGTAATTCGTTCGAACGTCCGAACTGATAGTGGCAAGTATAGTAGGCCTACGCATAAGTTAATTAGTTTTTAAAAGTAAACGATTTCCAAGTATGAATTTTTGGGACGTATGTGTGGGCGTATGCATGTATGTGTGTTCTATATATTTTATTTTGTATGTGTGTTCCATGCCATTTCCCTTATTTAAGTTTACACGGTTTTCTTGGAGGCATAGGGCGAATGCCAGGGATTATGTACTTTGAATCCGTGCTAGTGTTTAATTGTACTGGCAGCACATATTTGATTTTAGTATGTAGTGTGATGTGTGGTACAAAATTACAGAGATTTTGTACGAGGGGGGGAATTGTTCCGGACGTAACCGAGGGCTACTACCGACAAGGCGATTCGTGGCTTCAGGCCAATACGGTTAGGAGTGATTTTATAATCATTCCTAGACTGCCACGACCCCCTTTAGGAGTTTTACTCTGCGGATTTTGAGGGTCACTTTCAGTGCAGAAAAGCTAAAGGGCTAGTCTGTGACTGCCAGACCAGAGAGTTGAGTGGTGGGAGGCGTTCGCGCGGGAACATGACTGCGTATGTATAGCTATAGATATAGAGGAGCGCGCGCACTGCTCCGAGTCCCTTCGGTAGTCCTCGGGAAAGCGTCTTTGTTTTAGTGGACCCGAGTTTTCGGCGCCGTTTAATGATTAGAGCGTCAGTTCTCGGCGACAACTTGTGAGAGAAGGTCACACCAGGGCCCGATCGTTAGGAGATTTCAATAAAGTCATAATATCTTATCAACAATGATTTCACAGTTTTTCTTTGAACCTTAATGTGGTATGGTCTTGTCCCATACACGAGTTTAATTGTATTTACAGAAATCTCACAACAAAAATATCAAATCATGACGAGCGAATTGTAACCAGGAGTGTTTATGCCAGACTGCTCAAAACGAGAGAAAGAGTGTTTTCCAAAAAATTGTAAAAGAGACATGTTATAACATGGTTTTTATTTTTACTTTGATCAACATTCATTAAAGTTCAATAAAATTAAGTTTATCCTAACAATATTTATTAAATCGTTGCGACGCGGTGCCTCCTAGCACCTCGATGCGCAACTCCTCGCGACTCCAACGCGCGGATTATTATTTTTGTTCGCGGGTTTTAGTGGCAATCGCTGACGTTTGGGAGAACGTTGGCAAAAGGGAAAAATAATCACACACGAATTAATAGTTTTATTGCACCTATATTTCGCCCAGCCCTTCCCTACAACGCGGTGGCCGTAGCCGCCCGCGCACGATAGCCACGCAGGGCTCAAAGTCACACCTCTACCCTCAGGTACGCGCGTACGCCTCGAAGCTCTCGCCTCTGGCGTCACGCCGTATACCTGTCGGCCCTCACGCACACACGCCTGCGCGCCTCGAAGCTCTCGCTTCTGGCGTCGCGAAATATGCCCGTCGGCTCTCACGCACACACACACGACGATGCTCGAACCACGCCGGCGGAGCGCTTGGCTTCCCCCTCTCTCTCCTCTCTCTTGCTTGCTCGAACTCGGGCGCGCACCAACGCGAGGCAAGCCCGACCTGCTGCTACCGAGCAGCGGAGGACTCTCGGACGCCCGATGCTTTTTTCTTTCTCTCTCTCACACACGCTCGCTCTTTGTTTCGCGTTTCTCTCTCTCTCTCTCTCTCTTTCTCTCTCTCTCTCTCTCTCTCTCTCTCTCTCTGCTGCTCAGGTGAGTCTCGCACGCGTGTCAGATCGCTCCATCTTCAAAACTAGTTTTCGCCTGTTTTCTGACTGACTCCGTGTGAGTCTGTATACTTTTAGAAAATCTGGCCTCCCGCAGGCTCCACGTGCCGGAGTATTACTGCATGGCTCCTTAAAAAAGAGCCTGAGAGACCGTGTAAAAGTCGAAGTGTTCTGGAGAGGTTAGGAGGGCAACAGAGCAATTCGGCGGGAATCTGGCTGACTTTCCATCTTGGCCGTTGGCATCCTTGCTCCTTGGTGGTGACGTCAAGACTGGCGCGTAATTTGAACACCACTCAATTGGATACCGCAATGGCACCAGCGGTCTGCTCAGTCTGCAATGACGACTCCAAGCCACCAACAAGTACGTGCCCTACCTGTCGTCTTCCGTGCCACACCCGCTGTTCGAGCAAGAAGATGAACGCGGTGTGTAACAATTGTCGGAAGACAGAGACGCCAGAGACGCTTCCGCCAGAGACCTCTACTCCTGCCGTGTTGACGTCTGCAATCAAGTCGACCCAGGAGCGTGACAAATCAGCACGGAGGAAGCCCTCCCCGCCCTCTGGAAAATCTCAGGTGAGCGTTCGCACCGGGCCAGTGCTCCGAACCAAATCGGCAACACCTCGCGTCTCTCCCCACCACCAGACGCGGCTTGCGGCGTCGACGCCGTGTGCAAATACGCGGTATCAGTTCAAAAACTTGAGGCCCATTGCACAGGGACTGGGCTTCAAATGTGTCTGGAATGCGGGTGGCAGGTTCCTGGCTAGGCGTAGGGGGGGTGAGCGCGCGCACGTGTTCGCAACTGCTGCAGATTTGCAGGCCATTCTTACGGCGTGTCAGGCCGGCTCGAATCAACCTCGACGACAGAAGATACGGATGACAGTCACTGAAACGGACGTAAAAATTGACACTACTTGCAACAGAGATTAGAGGAGAGATTGCCGATGAGCATGGGCGAAAGCGTGCCGTGCCATATACAGTCGTAAGCTAGCGCCGCCCTACGGTTTTCGCTTTGAACTATACGCATCTAGAAGCAGCGGAGGAGAAGTAGGGGCGGCCGTACGCAACTAGCTTCCCCACCAGCAGCAGCGGCGAAGGGGGAACTAGAGAGTACACAATCACATCGCAGGCCGCGGCGCGGCAGAGCATATAGGGGAAATAACATAAGCGGCCGTAACTGTCAAGGATTTTGGCATACGCGATGAATATGATCCATAAACAATTAACTCTAAGCCCTTAAGGTCAGTGGCCATGATCGTCTTTATGGCCCATACAGTCGTCATCATCGTCATCATCACCTGCGCCCTCCATCTGACTCGCGAGGCCCCTTGAGAGGGTACCGGACGCTGGGAATGGCTTGAGGACGGGCTTTCTCAATGTGAACTCGCTCAGAGCTCACATGGGGTTAGTCCGTGACTTTCTAACCGAGCACCCCTCGTATGACATCTTCGGCTTTGCAGAGACATGGCTGAGTCCGATTGTGGATGACAGCCTGGTTAGCATCGGGGGATATTCCATCATCAGGCAGGACAGAAATGTAAACGGAGGTGGTGTAGCCTTATTTGTACGCAATGGATTGAAAATTACAAAGATTGTCTCTTCTGATACCATGGGTCTAGGAAAACCTGGAATCCCGGAGTATCTATTTTGCAGCGTACAGAGGGGCGACTCACCTCCGGTGATGCTAGGTGTTATTTACAGGCCCCCGAAAATCCCTATGCAAAAGGACTCGGACCTTTTTGATGTGTTGCGGGACTTATGCGGCGAATTTAGTCATAAGATCATAATGGGTGATATGAATTCGGACCTATTGTCTGACTCGGACGATGCTACTACTATCAAGCGTCTGTCCGAAGAGTTATCTCTTCAGATCATCCAGCATGGTCCCACGCATCATACCTCATCGTCTCACACATGGATTGACCTCATCATGACCGACGATAACGACACGATCCTCGAATCTAAAAATGAGTGGCTGCCTAGTTTCGGCAAGCATTGTGTCATAGATGTCTCACTAGACATCTACGCTCCCACTCCCGTGAGTGACACTTTCTCTTATCGAAATTACAAGTGTATAGACACTTCCAGACTTGTTGACCTCTTATCTTGTTGTGACTGGGCGGCCATGAGTTCCATTGAAGCCGATCTGGAGGGCGCCCTATACGTTCTCAATAACAATCTAAAATCAGCAATTGATGAACTCGCACCTTTGAAAACGGTTTGCCCACGTAGGAAATATGCTCCTTGGTTTGGACCGGAGCTGAGGATCCTCATTGATAAACGCAATGCTATACTCAGGCGCTATGAGCGCACGGGGAGGGCGGAGCTTTTCGATGAGGTTCTTCGACTCACCAATGAGGTCGACATGCGTTTTGCTCAAGAGCGTGAATCCTTCCTTCGTCAACAACTATCGGACGCTCTTGATGATAACAGAAATATATGGAAGGTAATGCGTCATCTCGGCCTCCTGCCTGGGCGTAAGGAGGAGTTTTTTGGTTTCACGCCGGGGGAGCTGAATGAGCACTTCGCGGGAGTATCGGTATCACCCCTCCAAAATATAGACAATGCGACGGACGCTATTTTACTTGCAGGCGAGGAGGGCTTTACTTTTAGCCCTGTTGGAATGAGTGACGTCGTCCTTGCTATATCACATTTTTCCTCGCAAGCGAGGGGTGTTGATGGTATTCCGTGCGGGGTGGTCGTCAAGGCCCTCCCAATTATTGGTAAATTCATTCTTAATCTATTTAACTGCTCCTTCGCTCAGGGGATCTTTCCGAGTATCTGGAAGTGGGCACAGTTGATCGCGTTAAGAAAGACCAGCGCTCCTTCCAATGTTAAGGACTTTCGTCCGCTCTGCTTTCTCTCAAAGGTACTTGAGAAGATCGCGCACACCCAGATCACGGAGTATCTTAATAAAAATAATATAATCGACCCCTTCCAGACCGGTTTCCGAAAACACCACAGCACACAAACAGCATTACTAAAATTGACTGACGACGTACGCATGGTAATTGACAAAAAGAAGGTGACGCTTATGCTGCTGTTTGACTTCATCAAGGCCTTTGACACCATCTCACCTTCCAAATTACTATCTAAGCTGAGGCAGCTGGGGTTCTCTGGGGCGGCTCTCCTGTGGATTAAATCATATTTACAGGGACGATCTCAGATGGTAATTTCGAATAAAAACGGAACTTCAGAGTGGCTTGAAACCAATCTGGGAGTTCCACAGGGTTCTGTCCTGGGACCCTTGCTGTTTAGCCTCTATGTCAACGACCTGTAAAATATACTAGGTAGATGCTATCACGAAAAAAGTAAATAAAGCCCTGTATAGCCTGCGGTTTATCAGGGGCTGCACCACTGAGACTCTCCGCAGAAGGCTAGTTGAGACACTTATACGCCCTAATGGCTCGCACCGAGAGGTTCCCGAGGAATTTAAGCGCTTTACCTGGTGTTGGAGAGGCGAACATTAGTCGTCTCCCGACGGAAGCCTCGCTGACCCAGGAGGTGCTGGCTTCCCTCGCTTCTTCTCTCTGTCCCTCTCTCTCTCTCTCTCTCTCTCTCTCTCTCTCTCTCTCTCTCTCTCTCTCTCTCTCTCTCTCTCTCTCTCACTATCAGTCTCGCGCGCGATCACTCGTCAACTTCTGTCGACGAGGCTCCAGACGTAACTGCCGAACCGCGCTGCCGCGCGCGCGCTCGGCGTGCCGCCGTCGGCCGCCGGGCCCGTCTGATAATGCGACCTAATTGGCTGTGCGAGGCGCGAGACGTGCTGATTGGCTGCTCGTCTCGCGCCACGCGCGAATCAGCGGCTCACTTTCGCGCACATCGGCCAACGAATTCCAAGTATTCCCGGGACGCAACTCGCGTCTGAGAACACACGGGCATCGCTGGAACCAATCATTTACTCTCTCGCCGCGCTAACAACAAGTTGCGTTTCGCGCGGCTGCGGCGTGCTTTGTCGCAGAACGGCTCCTTCTCTGACCTTGCTCATCGAGAAGGTCTTCGCGCGAAACAACAACGTATGCTTCGCGCGACTGCGACGTGCAACGTCGCAATCCCCCTCCCTTAACGTTGCTACCCACCAAGAGAGACTGACCCCATCGTAGATCCAGGAAAAGGACCGTCCAACTCATTCCCATTTGAGTGGGTTTTAAGTTGGACGGGGGAGCCACCCTGCATCCTCCCACTCGCCCCGGGGAGCACAACCGCAACCCCGACTTCTTTTCCTCCTGTCTCTCTCGTGGCTCTCTTCTCTCTTCTCTCTCTCTCCTCTCTTCACGTAGGAACCGTTGACTGCTGCAGGCTTCGGTCCCCTGGCTGTTCTTCTCCGCTTAATCCTCGCGTCGTCCTCCGTATATACGACGAAGGATAAGCTTTCTCGTCTTGGGAGATACTCCTTCCAAGCCTCGCAAGATTTGAAGGAGGATGTCCCTCTCCTCTTGCTGGCTGACAGCAGTTGAAGCAACTGTATGGGGCCGGGTCGATCGTCGGATCCGTCGGGATCGGACGAAGTCCTCCAAACCACGCTCCCCTTTCCTTAGCGGGCAAGGTCCTGCGGTTGGAGGAGCGACTCCTTGTTCGACTCACCGATCAATCTTCAATCACTCTCCGCGCGTCTCTCATCTCTCTTTCTCTACCTCTCTCGTTGGAGCCGTTGGCCGCTGTCCTCGCCACAGGGACTGGATGGTCCCGTGCTGGTCGGCAAGCCTCAGACTCCTCTCTCTTCTCTCTTTCAATCCGCCTCGCCTCTCTCCTCCGGGCGGCTTGAGCTGCATTGCGCCTCGCGTTTCGTGCCGCTACTGCCTCCTCCCGGCTCGTGTCGTTGGGATTTACAGCGGACGCTGGCGGATCTGTCTCGATCTGCTCTTGGTTATCGAGCGTGGAGGCAGGTTCGCCCCGCGTTCGCTGTTCCTCTTGCTGACGACGCTCCTCTTCCTCTCTCTCCTTCCTCTCTTTCTCGCTCTTCCTCTTTCTCTCCGCTCTGTCTCTTCTTGCCGCCTTCTCTCTTCTTCTTCGGGTTCCGGTTCCCGGTCTTCTTCCTCCTGGGGACAAGTCGGAGACCAGTTGTCCCAGTCTATTTCCGCTGTGCCAGAATAGACTCCCCCGAAGTAGCCCCGGATCGGTGGTCCCGGCTCATCGTCGTCTGAGCCCGACAATTGAGCCGAGACGTAATCGTCCTTGGTGAGCTGAGGCGGGTTCTTGCTCTTCTTGTTCTTCTTCTTCTTTTTCTGACCTCTCGGAGGAGGGGCGGCAGCGGGGACCACAGGAGAGTTGGCGACATACATCTCCAACTCCCTCTGCGCCCGTCTGCTTTCCTCTGCCTCCGAGCTCTCTCTTGTGACTCGGCGGATGGCTTCTGCCTCTCCGTCCGAGTCCTACTCTCCTTCTTTCTCTCGACCTCCTCCCGAATAGGGCCTAATCGCCGGGGAATTGCCCCTGTTGCGATCACCCGACTCAGGTTCGTCGCTGCCTCCGTCATTGGCCTCTTCGTGTTGCTCGTCGGCGTCGTCGATACACCAGCCGTAGATCGGCGCAGGCGTAGTCTCGGTGTAACCGTGCCGATCCTCAGGCTGGTTGTCCCCGCCCCTGAACCTTCGATCTGCCTTGGCGATGTTGCTGCTGGCGTTGGCCGACGTGCTGTGATCTCAACACCTCAGCAAACGTCGGGCGTGGCGGTGCGGCGTTGGTTGGTGTCGGGCCGGCTGGCGCCGACTCTCTCCCATCCTCTCGTCGCTCCATCCTAAACACACAAATAAATTAGTAATTTTGTTTAGCCTTTCGCGGCGGGACCCAGCGCTTAAGTACATCTACATAAGCCTTAGTCAACGGTCGCGATTTTCCGTCACCGGAGCCCAGTACATAGACTATCGGGGATTTAACCTCGACAATCTCATACGGGCCTTCCCAGTGCGGAGCTAGCTTTTTAGACACACTCTTGGCCGCATTGGAGAGAACGTGGGTCTTTCGCATGACCTCGTCTCCTACCTGAAATTGCGCGTTTTTCCGTCCCCTATTATAAATGCATTCTTGTTTTTCGGTCGCGGCGCTCGTGTATTTCCCTACTAAATCTCGCAGCATATCTAATCTCTTCATTCTCTCTCCCCACTCATCTGGCTCCCTTCTTTCCACGAGTTTTCCTTCCTCGATTTCCCGTCGTAAACTCAAAGCCGGACGAGGATGTCGTCCGTAATTGAGAAACGCAGGAGAGACTCGACGGGATTTGCCTGAGGATGCTACGGCGGAGTGGTGATGTGTTTTACACCATCTATGGTCAAGTCTACTCCCAACATGGACGATGGCCCAAGGCCTCTCGACGACTCGCCGTCCCATGAGCCCTTTCACTCCGCTCTGTGCCGTTTTATATTTTTGGCACTCCTCGCACGACTGTACGAACTTGTACACCTCGTGATAGGCTCCTCGCCAATAGTATTCTCGAGCCACTCGGTCATAGGTTTTCTCTATTCCCAAGTGACCCGACGAAGGCGGACAGTGTGCATCTCTTATCACTCTCTCCTTCTGCTCCTCTGGCACTACCACTCTCTACGCTTCCTCGCCGTGTGTTATCGGGTCCAGCAAAGCATCTTTGCGCCAACGATAAAGCACTCCGTTTTTGATACGCCATCCTGTTTACTTTTCCAGGAATTTTTCAACTTGCTCTCGCAGTTTTAAATATTCCGGGTCTTGTACCTCCTCGAAAGCGGCAACAGCGTCCTCGCCATTTTCGTCACTTCGGGATAGCGCATCCGGAAAGTGATTTAATTCACCTTTCCGATAAATCACATCAAACTTCCATTGTTGCAATTCAATCGCCCATCTCGCTAGGCGGCCGCTGGGATCTTTCAGATTCCTCAGCCATTGCAAACTTTTGTGGTCTGTTATCACGCTGAAGTCGTACCCCTCAATGTACGGCCTCAGATTTCTGATAGCCCAGACCACTGCCAAACACTCTTTCTCCGTCGTCGTGTAATTTCTCTCAGCAGAAGTCAGTACACGACTTATATATACTATCGGGTGCTCGCCATCGTCATGGTCTTGAGTCAGGACGGCCCCGATAGCCGCGCCACTGGCATCACACTGCACCTTGGACGGCCTTGTAAAATCAGGCCGAGCAAGTACAGGGGCCACGGTAAGCGCGTGACGGAGAACTTTAAAAGCCTCTTGCTGCTCATCTCCCTATTCCCATTTCTGATCTTTTCGCAGCAGTCGAACGAGCGGGACTTTTAGCTCGGATTCGTGCTCAATAAAGCGCGAATACCAGCCCAACATGCCCAGAAATCGTCTCAACTGTTTGACGTTTTTCAGTGCCAGAAAGTTTTTCACTGGCTCTACCCTTTCGGGATCAGGACGCAGTCCCTCCTTGTCCAATATGAAACCCAGTCACCGGATCTGCGAACAACAGAATTCACACTTTTCCTCATTCACGACTAGCCCCGCGCCCGTGAGTCGCTTCAGAACAAACTCGAGCCACTCTAGGTGCTCTTCGAAAGTCTCCGTGGCGATCACCAGGTCATCGAGGTAGGCAAACACAGCTGGCTCGCACGCAGGCCCAACCAAAGCATCAATTAATCTCTGCTGGGTCCTGGGCGCATTACACAGACCGAAAGGCATACGTTTAAACTGCCACAGGCCTGAGCCCGGCACAGAAAAAGACGTATACTTTCTACTCTCTGGCGACAACGGGATTTGGTAATAGGATTGCTTCAGGTCGATCTTTGATAGATAACAAGCACTGCGCAGCCTATCCGTAATCGAGTCCATATTAGGGATGGGATGCTCATCCTTAATAGTGACTCGATTCAAATCACGATAATCGACGCAAAACCTCCATGTTCCGTCAGCCTTGCGGATCATGACAGATGCGCTCGTGTAATCGCTTGCCGATCTCTCGATTATTCCTTCAAGGAACAATCTCTCCACTTCCTCGACCGCCGCTTGCTCTTTTGCAGGAGATTCACGCCGAGGCTTATGCCGAATCGGCGTGAAGTCCATCAGCTCGATATGGTGCTCCGTAAGATGCGTGAGCCCTATCGACGAGCCTTGGTCTTTCAAAATTCCTTCCACTAGCTCTCTCACCTCCGCACGCTCCTCCTATGTGATAGTCGACAGGCCGGCACACTCAGCGTACACTGTAGCTTCCTCTTTGCTATTTCTATCAGCAAATGGTCGCCACTCGCCCTCTTCCGTGCGCCACAGGCCTCTTCCCAGCCGCACGTCGCAGTCGAACTTTTAACAAAAATCCATACCGAGAATCATTGGTTGTTCGAGCGACACACAGTGTCGGAAATTGGACAAAATTCGCTCAACTGCTGGTTTTGCA
>QLSS01000134.1:46253-83255 GCA_024372645.1 Trichomalopsis sarcophagae | reverse complement strand
ATATATATACGTGTGTGTGTGTATGTGTATGTCATAATATGTGTCAAAAATATAAAAAAAAAAAAAAATTAAATGCGTCTTTTTTTTATTGTTTTAACAGCTTCCAATCTATCTGAATCATATCTTGAAAATGTTTTTTTGGTAGGAATGTATATTTTTATCATATGTACCTGTCCATTCCATTAAATAGTTTTTTATTCATAAAATATAAGTTTTGTGAAACAAATGCAAAAAAAAATCCGGATGGACGGACACTTTTTAAGTTCTTTTACTGCTAAAAACTAATTGAAATTTGATATTTTTCTTTTCGGTAACTTGAATGATTTAAGTTCAAAGAACATTTCTACTGTAAAATAGATCTAATTTTTTTCTTTTTACGAGTTTTGGAGTGTATTTACAAAATTGACCAAATATAAAATTATAATATAGTGTAGAAGATGTGGATATTCGTTTAACGTTTGTAGCCTTTTCTTATAGCTATGACGGTCTTTATGACGATAATTAATATTAAAAAATAGCTGAATATTCGACTTAAAGATATCATTTGGACGCAGGTGATATGCCCGCAATGCAGAAATGCACCGGGTATTCAATGGAACATCTAGCTCTGAGATGATTTTGGAAGTAGTTTTGATCACGAAGAATTCATGAACTACGTTGCAAAGAAGAATAAATAATAAAAATTACCGTGACATTAGTGTGACTAAAAAATTGACGTGATACTATCCTGCATTTTTGCAAGATTATATGCACGAGGGTTAAATTGTAATTTTTTTAGTAGGATGATCAAACGAGTAATATTGAATGATTGTTTCCTACAAAAATCGACTGGCGAACTTTGGCGTAGCTAGCCTTAGCCGGACAGCACGATGTTGTATTTTTGCTTCCCGACGAAGGCGTGTTAGTTTATTAATTATTATGCAGTTCCACAGAAGTAGAACTTTCCGGATTAGCCTGCTAGAAATATCTATGTGCGCATTGATAAAAAATAATGAAGCATTATTTTCTGTTCAGGGATTTACTAATCGCTTACTTAAGTGAATTTTGAGCGATTATCAAGCTCACTCGATATTACGCCTACCAGGTGATAACGTTGTATAAACTACTGCAAAACGTATTCTTGATCTAAATTTTTAGATTATGTGTTAGTAAGTGTAGACCGTACTAATCACGCCGCAGCACACGAGTCGACCTGCAGGCAGCGAGGCAGCGTGGAGAGACTTAGTAGTGCATTTGCATTTACTAAATGCTATTACTGACATTGTGAGTATAGAGGTTCGCAGTCGCCGTTGAAACTCATTGATATTCTTTGCAAAAGCATAGCGCACAAGCGTATCTAGTTGCGTCACTGCCCTAGGCTGACAGCACACTTCTACTTGCCCTTTCTACAACCTGGATTTTGTGTGCAGCTTTAGGGCCTGAACGTTGCACGATACGAATCTCCCTTCCACGATTTCGGACGACACGCGGGTAGTAACCACATTACCCGGAGAGTCTATAAAAGAGATATCTCCTTTTCGATTTCGCCATCCACGATCTAGCACTAGTCAGGAATTGTAAAGTAAGAGACGTACATTCTCCGAGGATACTTTAACACGCGTTTCTCTCTTTTATACAATATTTACCGATAATCTCTCGTTTTCATTTATTATTCTGCTATTTTCGCAGCAACCGTGAACTTGACACTCCTCGAAGCATAAAACCATTGACCCTCATACGAACATTTTCTGGTGCTAAGTATGGAGTATTGTTTGTAAAATATACGGGAATATTTTGACATCGCAATAGAGATAGATTATTAGATTGTTATTTCAATCCAATAGACCGCAAAAAGGAGTCTTGCCTGTATACTGATATTTGCAGCCACCTTAAGGAAAGTCACCTGAATTGTCATAAAAACTAACAATTATAGTAGGATTGACCCAGTGAGAATTTTTTTGGTACGTAAATTTTTATTAGTTTTTAGCAATACAAGAACTTAAAAAATGTCCGTCCGTCCGTCCGTTAGTCCATCCCGATTTTGTTGGCATTTATTTCACAAAACTTGATGTATTTTTATGAATAAGAACTATTCAACGACGTAGACAGGTACATATGATAATAATATACATTACTACCGGAAAACATTTTCAAGATTTGGTCCAGGTAGATTGAAACCAGTAAAAAAAAATTAGAAAAAAATTATATTTGGGCTATTTTTTAAACACTCTCCAAAATTCGTGAAAAGAAATTAGATGTATTGATCATTCACTATATTTGTCGGGTGTGGTTGTGTCTTTCCCAACAACTACTCGGGAACAGAACTTACACGCGGTTTGCGGCTAACATAAACCGGACCGTTACATTGGCACTTGGACAGGGACTTGAGTTTAATATTAGGAAGATACAGTGTACAGGGATATCATTGAAACGCCTCCACAATTAATTTGATTTTTAAATACTTTAGAGTAACAAGCATTCAATGATTCCTATGATACAATTACTGCTCGCGAAGCTGCAGATACATAAACCACTAGACAGCTTATGTAAAGCCATTTATGAGCTATCTAAAGGCTATGGTCGGCATCATGAGTATCTCGTAAAATTAGAACGCAGCGTGAACACTTGCTACGAGAACATATTAAAACTCGACAATCGTATTATCGGTCTCGAAAAAAAGGTAAACGACATGCTCGAACAACAAACCGAGACGATCAAAGTAAAAAATTGCATAAAAATTTGTTTACGGTTAAAATTATGATTCAAGTATCATCTTTTTTTAATTTTTATTATTATTATAATGAGCTGACTCACGTGCACTTGTTATGTCTCTCTCACCCACATATAAAAATGTAATCACATAAATAAATATACATAAATGTTAATACTCTATTATTACAGCAGTAAGGTAAGTGAGAGAGTAGAGAGCACTACGAGCGCGCAGAGAGAGCCGCGTGAGTGTGTGAATGCGTTGCTGCGAGAGAGAGGGGAGAAAGTCCGCGAAGACCATGCTGCCGCGTACCGCGCGGGGTAACTTAGCTACCGACTCTCTTACTGAGCAGTCGCGATTTCCGTGCTATTTCTTAAGACCGATTATTGTACATCCGTGTGCGTGCTTATCCCGGAGGGTTGTGCTACCGAGGTCGAGAGATCAGTGTGTTGCCGGGTGATCTGATCTTTGCAGTGTAAGCTAGTGCATTGTGTTGTTTCTGAGACGTGCGGCCGTTGCCGCTCAACATTCCACTGCACCCAGACATACACTTGAGGCCACGAGGCAATCTTCCTTCGCTGACCAGCGTGCGATTCGGTCATCCGCTTTGCGCCACTCCGTCGAGCCACGAGGTATCTTGACTGTCCAGCACGAGCGAGAATGTAAGTACCCGCTCGATCGCTATTCTCTCTTTTTCCCTCTGCTTCAAGCTCTGCTTCGTTTCTCACTTACCCTGCACTGCGTTTGTACATGGCATTGGTTATCTACATAAAAGTAACATTAAACTGAACTCGCTCTTTGTCATTTCGCTCCTGACTCTCAGCCTATTCCCTGCGCTACTCTCGAATCAAATACTCGCGACAAAGCTACGTAGCATTAAACTCACGACGCCTCCGCGGGCTCACGTGTTCAAGGACAAACACGTGTATCATACTGCGCTACGGGCCAGGCTTCGAATAGCCTACAAGAGGCCTGCAACGTGCTGCATACACATTTCCTCTCGCAACGTCTCCGATGACGGATATCCCGTCATCTACATATACGGGGATACAAAATCCAGTTATATTGTTATTGAATTGTCGCGCGAGAAGCTTCTTAGGCAGAGATTCCCGCTATTTGTTTTTTCGTGTGTTCGAGGAGGAGATGTTGAAAAAGGTGCAACAAAAAGAGACGTCGACTGAGCGGAACAATGTTATGTTTTAATGGCTCAAATTTGAGAGGGGAAAGCCTCGCGGCATAAAACCCCTCTCGATGAAATATACAAGCTGCGGATCACAAAGAAATATGTGTTTCGTGTGCGTGTGTGTATGTGTGTGTAATCGTGTATCGTGCTAGCGATTTCGAGTCGTGTGCAACAAAACTGTGGCCTCAAAGCCATAGAAAGTCGATCGATTCGTGCGCGAACGCGATGTTCAATCCGAACGCGACCCGAACACGTTTTCCCTTCACCAAGCGTAGAATAGAAAGAGACAGGGTAGAACACACTAAAGGTAGAGAGATAGAGCACTACACCCACTACTAAACAACGCGTTGATTATCGGCGAGTTGACGAGCGTACGGATTCGTGTCGTTGTCAAATGAAGAAGTTGCATAGGAGCGTGCCTGGCGATGTCGTTCGCTTAGCTGCTCGGTAGCTACTGAACTTTAAGCACCATGTTCGCACCAGCAAGCGCGCGACACGAGGCCAGCGGCGCCACTAGCGCCAACGGCGAGTCTCTATGAGTCTTACTCTCCGTCGAGCACCGAGAGGTGGCACCACGTGCTCTGCGTCGGTTCTTACGGGCTCGTTCGACACCGTCTCTTGTTGGTGGAATTGAACCCGGAGTTCGACGGAACAGCCTCCCCCCGTTGCGAGGAACCAAGCAAACTCATCGAGTTCGTGAACTAGGTGTAAATGTGCATGTATCTTTGTGTTGTGGCGTGTATATAATTATAATCAAATAGATGTCTCGTCGATGGGCGAAGTCGGTAGAGGACATAGCTGCGTGATGTTGCGCTTCAGGACGGTCTGAGAAGTTCGGACCGTGGCGACTCTAGCGAGTCCGTCGGTCCCCGGGTGCACCTCTTGGACGACTCCCAGCTACCACTGCGTACAAGGTTGGTTGCGATCGATCAGGAGTACGACCATCCCTTCGCTCAATTCCCCTGTGGAGTCGTGCCATTTCTAGCGCTGCTGAAGCTCGTGCAGATACTCCAAATGCCAACGCTTCCAGAGGTCCTGACGAGCTTTGGTTATGAACTTCCAGGCGGACAAGTGGTTATCTGGAATAGAGGTCAAATCAGAACTTGGTAGGACAGTAAGAGGCCTACCTATCAAAATATGCGCTGGGGTTAACGCTATCGGATCGTTGGGATCGGCAGAGATCGACCAGAGAGGCCTGGAGTTTAGAATCGCTTCTATTTCTATAGCGAGGGTATATAGCTCCTTGAATGTAAGAATTTGCCCACCCACTACGCGTTTGAAATGGTGTTTGAATGATTTTACCGCGGCCTCCCACAAACCCCCGAAATGCGGTGATAAAGGTGGATTGAAGTGCCATTGGATATTTAAAGCGAGAGCTTTAGCACTGACCGTGGATTTGAACTCCTCCGATCTGAGGAAGTCGGAGAGCTCCTTAAGCTGATTGTTCGCTCCAACAAAGTTCATCCCATTGTCAGAGTAAACATGATGAGGAATGCCTCTACGCCCTATGAATCTAGTGAACGCGCCTAAGAACCCTTCGGTGGTCAAATCGCTGGTTATCTCTATGGTTACCGCCTGTGTAGCCATGCAAATAAAAACGCACCCGTACGCCTTAAGGGTTGTTCGATTATAACGCTTCTTCTCTTTGATGAGAAGTGGGCCGAAAAAATCTACACCTACATGGGAGAATGCATGAGACTCTGTGACCCTAGCGGTCGGAAGATCAGCCATTTTGCAATGGAATGGGATGGGTTTGTGCCGTATGCACGTAGCGCATCTGCGAACGACATGACGGACCTGATTTTTTCCATCGATCAACCAAAAACGTTGTCGCAACGAGAAAAGGGTACTTTGAACTCCAGAGTGGAAATTCAAATCGTGAGCTTCTCTGATAATCAAGTCGGTGACATGATTTTTCGAGGGCAGAAGTATGGGGTGTTTACTAGCTATAGGGATGTCGGCGTTTTTCAAACGCCCTCCCACACGGACAACTCCATTCGTGTCCAAACACGGATTAAGTGCCGCAATATGCGACCCCTTCACCTTAGTACCCTTCGTTAAGCATGCAATTGAATCGGAAAACGCGTCCTGCTGGATGATTCGAAACACGCGGATTTCGGCTTTTCGTTTTTCGGCGACCGTGACGGGCTTTCCTCGGAGCGGTCTTTCGGTAGGAAGCCATCGTAAACATACTGCAATGACATTGAGCAGTCTACGATATTTTGAAAACCGCGCTAGGAACATGCGATCCGTAGCTGTATCGACCACATATACAAAATATCGCATTTAGATATCACAATTAAACCAATATTTTCGCATTAAAGTACGGTTTTGGTCAAAGACCTATCTACGTAACACGTTAAAATCTAAATGGCACTTTACGAGGAAGAATGCGGCCTAGAGACCGAGTCAGACTAGAGTAAAATACGCAGTGCTAGCGTGCTCAGAGTACCCACTATTCAGTTTCCATCAGGCGTCTTCGCAGCGCTACTTTGAAAGATGCGACAGATGGTAGATTACGCAGAGTTGAAGGGAGAGTGTTCCAGAAACGAGCACCCTGGACCTGGAAGGCCCTAGCCTCGGTTTTAGTACTCACTGCAGGGATGCTCAGTTCCTGAGGAACATCCCTATTGGAGGGTCTTGGCTTGTGCTTACTAAAAGAAGAAGCCAGGTACGCAGGTTCACCGATCCGTATAACCTTATATAAAAGAATGGCTTCAAAATATAGCCTTCTGGTATCGGTCCGCAGCCATTCCAGACGCCTCCGGTAGGGACTAATATGCTCATCTCTTCCAACTCCAAATATGAACCTCACACACGAATTGCTCAGTCTTTGTAGCTGTATTCGCTGTTCATTCGACGCGTCCAGGATAGTCACAGTACAGTAGTCTAGATGTGGCTGTATAAGTGTCTCGACGAGCCTTCTGCGGAGAGTCTCGGTGGTGCAACCCCTAATGAACCGCAAGCGGTATAGGGCTTTGTTAACTTTTTTCGTGATTGGATCCACTTGCGGTTTCCAAGTGAGTTTACTGTCGAGTACAACACCGAGACTTACGACCGCCTCACTGAAGGGGACGATCACTCCACCCGTCAACGGAACTCCTGGCAGGTTCCATGACTTAATGTCATTAACATTCCTCATGAAACCAAAAAAGATGGACTTAGTTTGACCTGGGTTGAGTCGCAGACCGGAGCTCCCCACCCAGTCAGCGACCAGCCGTGTCGCTTCTGCAAGCCAAGCCATACCCTCAAGAAATTTATCCTTACTGGTGAGCAGGTAAATTTGAAGGTCGTCCGGATAGAAAAGGTGTTTAATGGTACCGTCAAGTAAGTTCTGCAGGTCATTGACATAAAGGCTGAACAGCAGGGGTCCCAGAACAGAACCCTGTGGGACTCCCAGGTTGGTTTCAAGCCATTCCGAGTTTCCATTTTTATTGAAATTTACAATCTGTGAACGCCCTTGTAAATATGATTTGATCCACAGGAGAGCCGCCCGTGAGAACCCCAGCTGTCGCAGTTTAGATATTAGTTTAGAAGGTGAGATGGTGTCGTCTTCCTTAGGGCACCTAACTGTGCCTTCTTCCAGATACTCGGAAAGATCCCCCGAGCGAAGGAGCAGTTAAATAAATTGAGAGTTAAATAAAGGGAGAGCCTTAACGACCACTCCACAGGAAACACCGTCGACATCCCTCGCTTGCGAGGAAAAATGTGAAATGTCAATCACAACATCGCTTAAACCAATGGGGCTAAAGGAAAAACCCTCCTCGCTCTGTTAAAATAGTGTCCATTGCATCATCTATGTTTTCAAGGGACGCCAATACTCCCGCGAAGTGCCCGTTTAGCTCAACCTGGCGTGAAACCGAAAAACTCCTCCTCTTTTCGCCCAAGCAGGAGGCCGAGATGACGCATAACCTTCCCAGATATTTTTATTCTCGTCAAGAGCGTCCGAGAGTTGTTGACGAAGGAGGGAATCACGCTCTTGAGCAGAACGCATGTCGACCTCCTTTGTAAGTCGAAGAACCTCATCGAAAAGCTCTGCTCTCCCCGTGCGTTCATGAAAGTGGTATTTCGCTTTTCGCTAAGGGACCTCAAGTCCGGACCAGACCAAGGAGCAAATCGTTTACGTGGACAAACCGTTTTCATAGGTGCCAATTCATCTATTGCAATTCTCAGATTATTATTTAAAGCGCTTAAAGCACCCTCCAGATCGGCTTCGATGGAATTCATGAAGTCTCTGTATGAAAATGAGCTTCTCCCAGGAGCGGGAGAGTAGATGTCAAGAGAGACAACTATGACACAATGACTAGTCACTCATTCATTAGTCAAGTCCAGGATCGTGTCATTTTCGTCAGTCAAGATTAGATCAATCCACGTCTGAGATGATACGGTGTGGTGTGTGGGACCATGTTTGACTATCTGAAGAGATAACTCATCAGTCAGACGCTTGATGGTGGCAGCGTCATCTGAATCAGACTGTAAGTCTGCATTCAGATCGCCCATGATGATCTTATGGCTAAACTCACTACATAGATCCTGTAGAACATCGAAGAAGTTGGAGTCTTTTTGCATTGGGATTTTAGGGGGCCTATATATAACTCCGAGCAATACGGGGGGGGGGGGGAGTCACCCCGTTGCACGCTACAGAAAAGATACTCAGGAATGCCGGGCTTTCCTGGTCCCATGGTGTTAGAGGAGGCGAGCTTTTTAATCTTCAAACCGTAGCGCACAAAGAGGGCGACGCCACCTCCGTTGACATTACGGTCTTGCCTTATGACAGAGTAGGCAACATCTCGTTAATGAAGACTTTCTGTCCAGCCAAGCAGGTAGCAGCTTCCTGGTCGAGCACGCCGTTCCTAATGTCGCTAGTAGTCAGGTAGTTGTTGGCTAATCTGTCCTTCGCTTGCATTAGGTCCCTGACTAGACCCGGTCTAGCGAGCCGGGCCACAAGTGTTGGCAGTGTGCTGCGTTTAGCTTCGGAGTTTGTCGCGATCACGTCACCCCCCTGACCTCTGTCCGGTCCGTAAGGGCGCAGCACGCGGGTCCCGACGATGTCTCCCCCACTCAAAGAGGGAAGGACGGTGCTGAGCAGTGCAAGGGTAGCTCCATCCGATAATTCCTTGGAGATCTTATTGCTATCTTTGAGCAAGCCGTGAATAATAACCTCGCACCCCTCAGAACCGCCCTCATCCGACAAAGAAACGCCGCTGATTGGCGCAATCTGTGGAGAAGAGCAAGCCTGTACTCCTGCCACCCCAGTGACCGCTCCAGCCTCCAGAACACGAGAACACGCGGTGAGCAGGTCGCCGCCCGATACTGATTGCGAGTCCGAGCCCGTGCCCGATTCCGAGTTAGGATTCCGGAGACCACGATGGAGGTCACAGAGCAATTGTTGCGTTTCCCGCAACTCGTCCCTCAGGGTACTATTTTCGTCCAAGAGCAGCTTGTTCACACAATTTATTGGACGCATTAATATTATCGATTAATTGAGTCTCGAGAGCAGAGACACGGGTATTCAAATCCTTTGCATCTAGTGTGGCGGCCCCTCCGTTGGGGCGGGGGAAACACCCCGTGATGCCGAATCCCTGCTCACGAGAGCCTTTAGTTCATTAAGTTGATCTTGGAGCATGTCGAAGCGCTGAAAAAAGAGCTCCACCATGGTTACCGGAATTAATATATTAGAGACCCCCAGGAGGCTGACTCACCCAATGGCGCATCCGTCGGAGGAAACTTCTTCGGCAGGTTCAAAGGGTCCAGGCTGGACGAACTCGGACGTCGAGATGAGGGAGATGGAGAGACAACGGTCCTTGCCGGTGACTTCGATGAGACAGGCGCCTGGGAGTCACTGACCCGCTTGGCAGGCGATTCCGATGATGCAGGCGCCTGGGAGACGGCGACCCGCTCGACAGGTGGTTCTGATGAAGCAAGCCCCTGGAAGTCGACGACCCGCTTAACAGATACGCCGTCGCTCTGTTAATTTTTCTCTTGCTGCTCCGTGTCTGCGATGGAGGGGAGAGAGGAGTCGAGTACAGAGTCGCCGTCGTCGTGGTCGCCTATTTCTGCCTTCACACGCGGTGTCAGCGCTGTGCGCCGCGTCTGCTGCCGTTGTTGCTGCTGGTAGGGGGAGGCGTGGCGCGTTGTTGATGCTTTTTGGAGCACCGGCTTGAGCCCGGTACGTGTGCTCACCTGTCGATTTCCAGCAGGCGGGGAAGGCTTCTTCAGCGCGGATTTGTTGCTCTGCCGGGCTGGCTTTGTGGCAGAAGTCGTCGTGGCAATGGCGGTGGCCGCAGGCGGGGTCAATGACCTGTTGGTGGAGAGTGCACGGCACCTGTCACACATCGCGTTCTTCTTTTTGTTAGAACAGCGAGTATGGCAGAGAAGGTTGCAGATTGGGCACGTGATTGCCGGCGGTGTGGAGGCGTCGTTGCAGACAGAGCAAATCGCTGGTGTCTTTGCGTTCTCCATGACACTTGAAAGTTTCTTGTCTTCCAGTTGCCGGGCTTGGCAGACACTTGTATAGACACACTCACTCACACACACACACACACACACACACACACTCGCCGATGTCGACAGAGACCGGTGTCGAGAGGTTTCACGCGTTTTTAGCACAATATTTAGGATAGTACCTCACTAAAAATTTGACTCCACAGGCAGTCCAGCACTATTTGTGGTTATTTTTCCGGCGAAAAAACAGCGAGAGCTGTGAAGCGACGATCAGGCGCGTGTTCCTCCTTCGACACCTAGCGGCAGAGAGAGAGAGAGAGAGAGAGAGAGCGCGATTAGATTAGATTAGATTAAATAAGGTTTAATTCTGTACATTGTGTTGTACAATTCAAAGCAAATATAGTATAAAGTAAACAAGTTATAATTTGTATGTGTTTAAGAGATGATATATATATAGAATGAATGAGAAATTATATATATAGAGTGGAGGAGTGTAGGTGTTTGTGAGATGATTAAGAGTTTTAAAGTGCAAAACAATATTCCTTAGCTAATTGTTTGAAGTGTGACATGGATTTAGTGTTGCGAAGGCGTGATGGTAGCGAGATCCAGAGGTATAAGGCGCTTATATGGAATGAACCTATCAGCGTCTACGTCTTGAAAGTCGGGATGTCCAGAGGCGTCATCTCCCCCCTTACAAGCCTGTGCGCGACGTGAAAGTCAAAAAAGGCCAAGATGTAAGAAGGCACAGCTTTTCGTAGAAAACAGGCTGCAAAGTACTTTCTACGTCCGGCAGTTGAAAGCCATTGCAGTTCACGTCTGTAAGGGGAGATGTGCTCGTCCCTCCTTACACCTGCGACGCGGTGCCTCCCAGCACCTCGATGCGCAACTCCTCGCGACTCCAACGCGCGGATTATTATTTGTTTCGCGGGTTTCGACGGCAATCGCTGACGTCTGGGAGAACGTTGGGAAAAGGGAAAATAATAACACACCAATTAATAGTTTATTGCGCCTGTATTTCGCCCAGCCCTTCCCTACAACGCGGTGGCCGTAGCCGCCCGCACACGATAGCCACGCAGGGCTCGGCGTCTCGCCTCTACTCCTCAGGTACGCACGTACCCCTCGAAGCTCTCGCTTCTGGCGTCGCGACGTATACCTGCCGTTCACACACACACACACACACACACGTGCACGCGCCTCGAAGCTCTCGCTTCTGGCGTCGCGCAATATGCCCGCCGGCTCTCACACACACACACACGCACGCGCGCGCCGCGAAGCTCTCGCTTCTGGCGTCGCGCGGTATGCTCGCCGGCTCTCACGCACACACACACTCAAAGGTTCAGCGCCGCCCGCTCGGATAGCGAGGCGCACGACGCGTATCTTCTCTCTCTCTCCCGTACGCACGTCGCGCGCGCCGCGCGCGTACCGCGACGTCGTCGCACGAGTTAACGCGGTCCCCCTCCCTACTCTTTCGCACTCACACTCGCAGCGCGCGCTCTCCTACGGCTCGCGCCCGCGGTCCCGGCACGATGATGCTCGAGCCTCGCCGGCAGAGCGCTCGGCTTCCCCCTCTCTCCCTTCTCTTTCTCGTTGGCTCGAACGCGCGCGCGTACCGGCTTTGCCTCGCGTTGGAGGCAAGCCCGACCTGCTGCTACCGAGCAGCGGAGGATTCTCGGAAGCCCGACGCTTCTTTCTTTCTCTCTCTCTGTCACACACGCTCGTTCTTTGTTTTCGCGTTTCTCTCTCTCTCTCTCTCTCTCACTCTCGCGTACGCTGGCTTATCGCCTCGCGTAGATGATGTCGAGGTGTGCGCCCGCACCGCACACCGCACTCTCGTCTTGCTCACTCTCTCTCTCACACACTAGCGACCGTCTCTCTCTCTCTCGCGCACGCTGGCTCAACGCCTCGCGTGGTTACGTCGAGGTGTGCGCCCGCACCGCACACCGTTCTCTCGTCTCACTCACTCTCTCTCTCTCTCTCTCACGCTCGCGGTTATCTCTCTCTCTCTCTCACTCACTCTCTCGGCGGCCTAATGGCTAGCACCGGGAGGTTCCCGAGGAACTTTGAGTACCCTACCTGGTGTTGGAGAGGCGAACACTAGTCGCCTCCCGACGGAAGCCTCGCTGTCCCAGGGGGCGCTGGCTTCCCTCGCTTCCTCTCTCTCTCCTTCTCTCTCTCTCTCTCTCTTCCTCTGCCTCGGGGTGGATGACGGCTGTCCTGGCCCGCGTCCTCACGTCCTTCCTCGATTGGCCCCGCTGGATGTTGGCCTCGGGGAATGGCTCGTCCGGGATGTCGTGGTCCAGTTCTCGCCGTTGCTCTCTTACTCTCTCACTCACTCTCTCACTAGCACTGTCGCGCGCGATCATACGTCGACTATCGTCGACGAGGCTCGGAACGTAACTGCCGATTCGCGCGGCCGCGCGCGCGCTCGGCGTCCCGCCGTCGGCCGCGGTCGGCCGCCGGGCCCGACTGATAGAACAACCTAATTGGCTGCGCGAGGCTCGAGACGTGCTGCTCGTCTCGCGCCACGCGCGAATCAACGGCTCACTTTCGCGTACATCGGCCAGCGAATTCCACGTATTCCCGGGACGCGACTCGCGTCCGAGAACACACGGGCCTCGCCGACCGATCGTCTATTCTCTCTCTCTCGCCGCGCAAACAACAACAAACCGCGCCGTGCTGCGGCGCGCCTTGTCGCAGAACGCTTCTTCTCCGACTTTAGCTCGTCGGGAAGGTCTTCGCGCGAAATAATGTCGGCTTCGCGTACAACGTCGCGTACGACGTACAACGTCGCACACCATATGTATCAAATCCCCGTAATTACAAGTCTCTGGACTTTTGTGTCAAGTTCTTGGGTTAGGTCACAGTATACAAGAGAACAGTAGTCGATGATAGGAAATAGGAGTGCTTGCACGAGATGTTTACGCAACCCGAGATTGGTACTTTTCCACGTTAGTTTGGAGTCAAGCGCCAACCCCAGATTGCGCACAGATGATTCATAGTCGAACCGGGCTCCCCCTATGTTTATGTAGGTGTTAGCAAGAGTTAGTAAAGCATTAATATAGTAGGGGGAGCACAGGACGATTGCTTTAGTTTTGAGCACTTACAATCATATGACGACTATCTTGCCGACTTGCTGACAAGTCACAACGTCTTTTCTTTACTTTTGTAACTTTTTTCTTCTTCCTCACTCACAACTTACCTCGGGAAGATCGATAGTGTCAACATCAATCTATTTTTGAATATCCACCGAGGGATTGAGTCAACGTATAATAATTATTTCTCTCTCTACGAATATTGTTAGGCGATTAACTAATAAGCTATTTAAACTGTTCTATTATTTTCCATGGGCATGCAGTTTATGTATTAACTTAAGTAACTAACTATTCATAATTGTATGCTTTTCATGCAAGATAATCCAAAAAATCTATAAAAAAAAATAAAAGTCGGTTTATTAATTTTTGAAGTTATCAACCCAACATGAGGATTAAAATAATCTCTATAAGCATGTGTAAGTTATTCGCCAACTTTTTGAAGGATTGATCCTCTTCATCAGGGCATATAAAACAATATTAATGTACACTAGTCACAATTATTCGAAGGTCGTAGATTGGCAGAATTTAAACTTGCAAAAAACAACATGTCATACCAATAAAAAAACACTGAGATAACTTCGTTGTTACATATAAAGTATCCAAAGGAAATACTAAAAATTCAAATAGTTAAACGTTAAATAAAAGGATAAGGTTGATGATGTAATTGTAAATTTTCCGTCATCGTCAGAATTTATACTCACAATAATAAGACTGTCAAACAGAGATATTTATTATTGCTCGCATAGGTGTTGTGCTGCGAGCAACGATTTAACATACACTGCTAAACTGATCGTAATGCAAATACTTTCATACTGACTCCCTCTAGCTTTATAAATGGAATCGTGTCTTGTCTGTCAGGCATCAAGGAAGCATAAGGCTAAGGGAAGTGGCAACCGAGTATTTCTTATACGAGTATTTTTTATAAATTATCAGGGAAATCGGAGAAAGGCGAACGTGAGCAAATATTAAAGCTCTAAATCAAAAACTCTTAAATCTAGCTGCCCGACACACCGCGACTCCTAACACGAGTTTTTTTATAAACTATGATGGCAAATTGGATGAAGGCGAACGAGACCGAATATTAAAGCTCTAAAATAAAAACTCTTAAATCTAGCTGCCATGCAACAAGGCTCAGAAACGGAAAACCTTAGAACGAGGTACACTACGCTTTGAGACTTTAAACACGAAAATGTTAAACAAGACTTATAATTTGGCAAATAGTTTTTTTATACATTATATATTTTTATTGAAATACGGTGGCTTATTTATGTGAGGTGATTCAGAGCGAGAGACCAAGCCTCGAAACAGAAATTCTTAAATCCAGCTACTCCACGCGCCGAGAGCCTTTATTGAAGTCCTGTTTTAACAAGTTTAATGCTTCAATCCTAAAGTCCTTAATATCAATGACGTGTACCCCAAGTTTCAAGGTTCTGTATACAACCGTATCCTATAGAAATATAATGCCACTTCAGAGGTATTCGAGCATAAGCAAAAAATACAGCTTTGAAATGGAACCCCTTATAATCAACTGACAAAAATGTCAATACACCGAAATCAGTGTAAATCTTCTTATGCGTTTCTTTTTTAAGCATTACTAATTCTTGCTCAGCTTGCCCTGTAGATATCACGTTATTTTAACAAATCTTGAAAGAGTTCTTTTTGCGTGTGGGAAATGGTTTTACAGATCAGCATTTAGGAACAAAATTTTATGATTTTTTAAATGGTACTCTCTTACAAATAGTTGCTGCAAGTGTAGCATTGTGTTCAAAGAATTCGTTTGTCTCCACTCAATATGCCATTGTCATTTTTGAACAGAGGACGCTTCTATAAAGAATCTCATGGCATTAGGTAGCTATAGTTTAAAGAACTTTCGTTTTGGAGCTTTGATTCTTGCTCTCGTTTGCCTACATCCGTATTACCGACGTATTCCTTCCTAAGAATACTCTTATAAGGAGTCACAGAGCGTGGGGTAGCTAGATTTAAGGGGTTTTGTTTTGGAGCTTTGCTTCTTGCTCTAGCTTGCCTCTCTTCGAATTGCCAACGTACTTGCTTTTAAAAAGGTTTCTTGCGTAAGGAGTCTCGAAGTGTGGGGTAGTTAGTTTTAAGGGTCTTTCTTTGACTTGTCAAAGTCTAACTCGTTATTTAAAATATTCTCGTGTTTACGGTCTCGGAGCTTGAAATCGCTAGTTTTAAGAGTATTTGTTTTGGAGCTTTGCTTCTTGCTCTCGCTCGCCCTTCTCCGGTTTGCCATAGTATAACTCGTTTTTAACAATATTCTCGTGTTTGAGGTTTCGGTGCGTGGGTTAACTAGATTAAAGATTAACTAGATGGGGTTAACTAGATTAAAAATACAATTAATAAAATAATTCCTATTTCAAAAGAGTATAGTTCTTAAATCTTTTTTACCAAATACAGCAAATCTCAATAGTGGTGCATGATTTACACTTGAAATAGGGAAGAACTGAATCTTATGGTCCAATTTATGTGTTCAAACTTTATAAATGTGCTTAGTTACATCCAAATGTCTTGAATATTATGTTTCAAGTTTATACGATACATCACTTTCATATCAATTTTTTTTTTTTTTTTTTTTTAAATTTTAAAGTTTTTAAAAATTTCTTCGACTAATTCAAATCTTGTGTATTATCCAGACTCGATATTTAATCGAAGTCTTTTAACAGCTGTGATTTTAAATAAAATAACAAGCTATTTAGCTCAGTTCTCAAACAGAAAGTAACTCTTTCTGTATGTTTTGCAACTTATACTGCACATAACCTGCAAAATTAAAAAATTTTCATCCGCGCCTTGGCTTGGTCGAATTCACTGCGCATGTTTGGCCATCAGTCGGCCGAGCGAATGCTAGTGAATTTTTTGGAGGTTGGCACAGGCCTACGCACACATGCATTTTTCGGAGCGGTGTTCTGACTATTTTTTTTGCATACATTCTGGTTTTTTTTCGGGCGACGGAGACGTCTGCTCACGCGACTTCGGACATGTCACGGACAAGCCTTGGGCTCTGTGGTGGCATCTTTGATTACCTGCATTTCCGCTGATGCACCAGACGCATCCGCGTGCAGAAGTGCAACGCTGCATTTTGGCACGTGAAACCGCTCGCTGTCGACGAATCGCGTCGAAGAGCGAGCGGACAGATCACTGGCAACTCTCCAAGCGAACGGAGCTTCAATTTTGGGAAAATAAAGACAGTAACACTGAACTTCTCTACCTCTTCTCTCTCCTTGTCTACACCCATTCTTCCGTTACATAATTCAGGGATATATGTGATGTTACTCTACGCAAATGGTGTTCTATCGCAAATGATGCTCCGGGGGTATACGTTCTGCAGATGATATCCTATCGAACTGGGGGTCATCCTGATACCTGGACATCATCTACGAGAAAAGTCTGGGATTTTTTGGTAAATCAGGGATATACGTGTTGCTACTCCTTGCAGATGGTATCCTCATTAACCGAAACGTCTGTTTGACGTATTCTCTCAAGATTACATCGCCTACGGATTAGGGGTGATTTTTTCACCAAGGTACATATGCGATACACTTGGTGTAGTCTTATAGATAATGATTTATATTCTGGAGTGTTAAAGCTTAAAAAATGTTATAGTACTTATAATATCAATGATATTAATAATTTTTTATGTACTTCCATTCGGTTTGTTGTTTGTATGACTCCTCTGTTCAGATAAATTCATCAGTGCAACATAAAAGTTGAATCAAGGTAGCGTACCAGCACCCAGTTGCTGGTACTATGTGCTTCTCCATAGCACACAATCGCACCGCCGTTCGTGTAATTGAAAGCCCCCTTGATGTCTAGGAGAGCCATCAATACCAAACCCCTGTTTTTCATGCTCTTCTGAATGAAGCTAACCGCGTCTACCAGCGCTATGTCCACCGACTTCCCTGTATGGTAGGCATGATGCTTCCTGTGCAGCGGATCTTCTACCAGTGATAACTCTTTGATATCTGTCAACCAGCCTTTCCAGAGTTTCGAGTAAAAATAAGGTAATGCTGATTGGCCTGAAGTTCCTTGCGACCGTGTGTTGTATCGTACCTGGTTTGGGCAGGAAAGCCACCCTCGCCTGTCCTCATTCTTGCGGCACATATCCTAGTGACAGACAAACTCGATACAGTTTCTCCAAGGCTGGGACTAATATGTCCATGCCCTGTTGCATCAGAGCCGGGAAAATGTCATCTGGTCCTACCGCGTTGTAAAGCTGAAACGTCCCTATAGCCCACCTGATCCTTGCCTCTTCGGTCTAAGTTCACAATTGTTCTCTAAAGAACTTAATATTATGTCCCTTTGGATTCTGCTGCAGTGATCGATGTCCTCCACTGTCCCGTAAATGACAGGGAAGTGATCGATCTTAGCCGTAAGTTCTTCTCTGTAGCCTACCCAGTTTGCTTTTTTAGGGTTCCTTATGAGTTGAAAAGCGAAATTTGACTAACCTGATTAAGGCCTCCAGCTGACTAAGGCTACAGCAACGGCAGCAAAGTCAACGAACGCAATATTAGCGGCATTTATCTGTAGAACTTCAAATTTCTTCAAAGGCTCGACGCCACCTGTAATGACTACGCTGATATGGATACATAATACAATAACATTAGACTTTTTGGTATAGCAGTAGACAATCACGGCGCAGTAGCAGCCCCTCGAGCATTATTCGCCCAAAGATTAGCCCTATTCAATTTTCTCTGCAAAGACTAGCACATTTTACAGCAGGCGACTAATATATTTTGTAAGTATGAGAAAAACTTAATAATTTAATAATTTTTGTACTTATTATCCGAGCGCTCTGATGAATCGCTTTTTTCCGCTTCCTGTATCAAAATCAATGTCATCAGTTTTTTTAATTAGAAAGCCCCGAAACAGCTTTTGTTTGGGTAAAATTTGCTTGTCAATTTCTTTATAAGCTTTCAATGTCTTTAGCGCATGAAACGTATATGAAATCGGTACGAAAAAATAACTTTGACAAGGTGGCAACTATAAGTTTTAACTTTATCCCTAGAAGGCTGTATCTTTGCATTAAGGGCATCACACACAATATGTTGGTGCAACGGAAGATCCTTGACAAGTCTGTGTGTAATTTCTATTACCACAAACTAAAGTCTAAAAATCATATCGATACTGGATCCTAATGCTGCGATGGATAAATTACTATTTGAGATCAGGCAATGCGTAGAATTAGCTAAAATAAGAAAAAATAAACAGATTGGTGGAAATAACTAGATTACAGCCTCTATTATAAAATCATGTTAGAAAAAACAATAATTATATCGTCGCTCCTAACGAAAAGTAGTACACTTCAGATATGCCATGAAGACTAGTACATTTTAGATCTTTCTACATGAAAATATCCAACTATTTAAATAAAACAAATACTTATTTTGGTCAAAACTAATAAAAAGCAATATTTTTAAAGTTAACAAATAATTTGTCAAAAATTTCAAAATTCAAAAAGTTGTTGTGAAATTTATAATTAGTTTTTTTCTGAATTAAAGTTTTAAAATTAAGAGCAGCTAAGCCTGATATGCACCAGCTTGTCTAAAAAGGACGACAACCCCGTTGGTCCGTTGGCATACGCGTCGCTGCTTATAACAGCAGAACAAGTCTTACTCCTTGATATTTAGCTCATCGCCCAAGTCATTTAGTGTTAACGGTAGGTTTGAATATTACGTATGATAATAGGGAACAGACATGGTTTTGCTATATACATATAAATACTTATATATAGTAGAAAATAGCATGAGAATACGTTATGTATCAATTTTTTGCTGATTTAGTACCTCCAGGCTCTAATATTATTAATTAAAAATTCATATGTTTGAGTAGTTTTTAAAACGGCAACTCTCCAATATGGCGGCTCAAAGGATAAAGACCTAACCTAACGTACGGGCATTGGAGTACATGAATTACAGTCATCATGAATCTATTTTGATTTTGAAGCATTATCTCTCAACTCTATTATGATTTTTGAGAAAACAATAAGATTATTTTATGTATTAACATTTACATGCGTTTATACATCGATATATATCTTCATCCTTTGCGCCGCCATATTGATCACGGGAGCTCTCAATCGTTTAAACGTATCATTAGCAAACCGAATTTTCAAAGCTATATTACTTAACAAATATTGCAGTAAAAATCGTAATTTTGTACTTATGTGTATCTTTTTCCCTATTGTATATCTTATAGCTGCTAGATCAATCGAAGCTTCATCTGTATGTAATCACTGCGTATCTCTTGCTTCTCTCTGCAGTTTCGCACACGTCGTACAGGGAGACAAACATACTGAAGGGCTCCTCGGAATACACGGGCGGCTTCAACTCGTCGTCTAACATCGAAAAGTCCTTCATCCAGCAGCGCATCAAGCGTCTCTATGGACCTTGCGCTTTGGCCCAGGGATTCTTCTTCAAGCATAGCAGTAAGCACGAGTTGAGCCACGACTCGTTTGCCAATAAGTTCAGCAGCAACATCAACAACTCTTTTGTACATGAGAGGAGCGTCGAAGAGTCGCTGGAGAAAGTGCTACGGCATTGACGCCCCGACATTATGATTCTTTTTACGTCATTGTTATCATGTTAGTTGTTGATGCGAGTAGTTTGATTTTTTATATGTGTAGTATGTGCAGTACTTGAACATACTTGAGCCGAAGCTTGTCATCGGTACTTTCAAAGCTATGCAAGTTACCTCTTAGGACAAACTGTTCGTTAAAAGTCAAGGCAGTGTACATTAATAAGATAGCGCATATGTGTTTTTTAAAATCGTATGTTTTTTATTTCTCTTTTTCGTTCTTTTATAGATATTTATAAAACGTTCCATTTATAGATTGTAACATGGCAAAATTTTGCCGTGCAAGAACGGCGTTCAGCTCGGTCGGGGTAGAGCGTCTTAAGACTGTATAAATGAGAGAGAGAGAGAAAGAGAGAGAGAGGGCATGTGATTGATTGCGCCGTGTGACCCTATTAAACCTAATTTTCAATATTGAAACTTTCTACCTTGTTTGTTGGCTTACTATTTTAATTCGCTACTTAGATAAGTAGATAGCTCTTAGCTAGATAGCTCTTAATTCGGCTACTACTACGAAGTAGTCCGAGTCGCTGTCTGCCCCTCTATAAGCCCTTACATTGAGAACATTAGTATGACGTCTTTTTTCAATGAGAAAATGATCAATTTGATTCTGTGTGGCCCTGTCCGACGATGTCCACGTTGCTTTGTGTATGTCCCTGTGCTTAAAGCACATAGTTTTGATTATAAGATCTTTTTTTGCCGCGAAATTTATGACCCTAATAACGTTATCATTGCTGGTTTCGTGCAGGCTTTCCTTACCTATAGTAGGCCTAAACATTTCCTCCCTCCCTATTTTAGAATTGAAATGGCCTAATACTATTCTTGTGTCGTAAGACGCGAACTCATCGATTACCTGCTCTAAACTTTAGTAATAGAGACCCTTAGCTTCTTCTTCTTTGTTCTCCGTAGGACAGTGTACATTAATAAATACATATCTATACCATTCATCTTCGATGATGATATACGAGAGACTATCATTGACGGATTTGAATCTTTTAACCAAATGTATGATGCTTTTGCTAACGAGAAATCCGATGCCTAGGGATCCCCCGCTCCCGTCCCCATACAGTTACGTGAAGCTACCCGATACTAGTACTCCGCCATCTAGTCACCGCGATTTCTGTATTGCTACCAAATCTAGATTGTACCTATCAGTTTCCTTTATGAGTTCTTTAAACGCACTTGCTCTGTATAGACTGCAAACATTCCAAGTTTCGACCCTTAAGTCCGTTTTGGTTTGGTTTTGATTTTTTTGAGCCATGAGTCACTAGCGCGCTTTGGATCCTGTTCCGATCGTAGGTGAGTCCACCGTTCTAGAGGTGATAACCCCCAAACCTCTCCAGAACTAAGTATGAGAGCTTTCCAACTTTGACGATGACAGTGTCAACTCATCGTCAGACACACTACGGTTTCATTCTTGCATCCTAACGCCCCCCTGTAATGCAGCGCGCCTTCCCTACCACGTAATGTGTGATAAAAAAAATGGATTAAGAGATAAGAGATAATGTGAAGTGTTTTTTTGTTGTGGTGCTTGCGTAATGTTTCTAGATGAATGCGTTCGACAGTGCAGGCTCATCACACCCAAGCCTGTTCCTATCGGTTGTCCGCGACTGCTTATTCAATTTGTAACAGTTAAAAGAACTATATAAACTTTATGATTCTTGCCAAATATATCTTCCTATACATTATATAACAATAGACTTCTGTTTTAAATGTCCTTTGTGCCGTTTTTCACGACGGTTCTGACGTCAAAGGAGAGTATATAGTGGACTGCGCATGCGACTGCCGCTAAGTAAAGCCAAATTTTACCGCGCAAGTTTTGTCTCCGTGGTACCAAGTGTCCAAGTTGTATAAGTGCCACGATCACTGAGACACACCGAGACAACCTCTCCCGTCGCTAAGAGGAGAGACGACACATCAAGGCGCCCATCTGTCTGCACCTGCACGAAGGAGGAACGAGCTGAAGGGATCCGAGACGCACACCAGCTTGACCGCACTGAACCACCGACGCCAGGCTCAAGGAGCGACAAGGATCCACAGCTGCAACCTCCTACCGTTCACATCTCAACACACACACACTTACGCATTTAGACACTACAAGGTACTTTTCTCTTTTCTCTAACACGTGTGAAATACATTATAGTAGTTTCTTTAAAACTTAACCCCGTTTAAGTGATTTCGTTATCCGGCTCCCTTTCCCGGAAGGCAGTGAGCGCATCTGCGGTAGTCAAAAGGGATTTCCTTGTAAATATAAATAAATAATAAAGAACAGCAGATAGGAACTCGAATAAAAGTAAGTATATTGGTGAGTTGCGTTCATTCCGACGTAACATTACTCACTTATTCACCTTCAACTTAATGAATGTAAAACTTAATGAATATAAATAAATTGTCTTATAAAGTTCTATTAAATAACTATATAATATAGGAAGACATATATATATATATATATATATATATATATATATATATATATATATATATATTATGCTATCTATGGCATTTAAGGCTATATATGTTAGTAAAGGCACTTTGAAGAGATTAGACTCCTCAAAGTGACATAATAAGTGCCCAAATAAAGCAATAATAATGAAACGTAGTATAAAATAGAAAATCCTAACAGACTAGATAATAAAATTATTTTTATGCTTAATGAGTTTTGTATTCGATTAAAATAGATGTACGTTGAGAAGAAAACCATATTAGAAACCGGATATCCGCTACACTTTATTGTAACTAAAGTCTGATAACAATACGTTTCCTGAATGTTCATATGCTCCTTATCTATTTATAATAAATGTATGTAAGAAGTGTATAACAATATTTCCCACTAATAACAGTAGGTTTAAAGAATTTTTCTAAATCCATCGCACAAGACCGTATAAACACGACACCATTAACTTTATTTAATGAGGTATCCTAAACTCGGATATTAATGACTTCAGCAATATTTGTAACAAAAAACGGCAGTTTATGAATTTTAAAAATCATACGCAGAAGACCGGCAGGAGACGATATTTATATTAGCATCATCTAATAAGGTATCTTGAAACCAGGTTGTATTGTCGCGCGAGAAGCTTCTGAGGCGGAGATTCCCGCTATTTGTTTTTTCGTGTGTTCGAGGAGGAGATGTGGAAATGTGCAATAAAAAGAGACGTCGATTGAGCGGAACAATATTATGTTTTAATGGCTCAAATTTGAGAGGGGAAAGCCTCGCGGCATAAAACCCCTCTCGATGAAATATACAAGCTGCGGCTCACAAAGAAATATGTTTCGTGTGCGTGTGAGTATGTGTGTGTAATCGGGTATCGTGCTAGCGATTTCTAGTCGTGTGCAACAAAACTGTGGCCACAAAGCCACAGAAAGTCGATCGTTCGCGCGCGAACACGATGTTCAACCCGAACGCGATCCGAACACGTTTTCCCTTCACCAAGCGTAGGATAGAAAGAGACAGAGTAGAACACACTAAAGATAGAGAGATAGAGCACTACACCCACTACTAAACGGCGCGTTTATTATCGGCGAGTTGACGAGCGTACGGATTTGTGTCGTTGTCAAATCAAGAAGTTGCATAGGAGCGTGCCTGGCGATGTCGTTCGCTTAGCTGCTCGGTAGCTACTGAGCTTTTAGCGCCATGTTCGCGCCAGCAAGCGTGCGACACGAGGCCAGCGGCGCCGCTAGCGCCAACGGCGAGTCTCCATGAGTCTTACTCTCCATCGAGCACCGAGAGGTGGTGCCACGTGCTCTACGTCGGTTCTCACGGGCTCGTTCGACACCGTCTCTTGTTGGTGGAATTGAACCCGGAGTTCGACGGAACAGCCTCCCCCCGTTGCGAGGAACCGAGCAAAACTCATCGAGTTCGTGAACTAGGTGTAACTGTGCATGTATGTTTGTGTTGTGGCGTGTATATAAATATAATCAAATAGATGTCTCATCGATGGGCGAAGTCGGTAGAGGACATAGCTGCGTGATGTTGCGCTTCAGGACGGTCCGAGAAGTTCGGACCGTGGCGAGTCCGTCGGTCCCCGGGTGCACCTCTTGGATGACTCCCAGCTGCCACTGCGTACAAGGTTGGTTGCGATTGATCAGGAGGACGACCATCCCTTCGCTCAATTCCCCTGTGGAGTCGTGCCATTTCTGGCGCTGCTGAAGCTCGAGGAGATACTCCAGATGCCAACGCTTCCAGAAGTCCTGACGAGCATTGGTTATGAACTTCCAGGCGGACAAGCGGTTATCTGGAATATAGGTCAAATCAGTACTTGGTAGGACAGTAAGAGGCCTACCTATCAAAATATGCTCTGGGGTTAACGCTATCGGATCGTTGGGATCGGTAGAGATCGACCAGAGTGGCTTGGAGTTTAGAATCGCTTCTATTTCTATAGCGAGGGTATATAGCTCCTCGAATGTAAGAATTTGCCCACCCACTACGCGTTTAAAATGATGTTTGAATGATTTTACCGCGGCCTCCCACAAACCCCCGAAATGCGGTGATAAAAGTGGATTGAAGTGCCGTTGGATATTTAAAGCGAGAGCTTTAGCACTGACCGTGGATTTGAACTCCTCCGATCTGAGGAAGTCGGAGAGCTCCTTAAGCTGATTGTTCGCTCCAAAAAAGTTCGTCCCATTGTCAGAGTAAACATGATGATGAATGCCTCTACGCCCTATGAATCTAGTGAACGCGCCTAAGAACCATTCGGTGGTCAAATCGCTGGTTATCTCTATGGTTACCGCCTGTGTAACCATGCAAATAAAAACGCACCCGTACGCCTTAAGGGTTGTTCGATTATAACGCTTCTTCTCTTTGATGAGAAGTGGGCCGAAAAAATCTACACCTACATGGGAGAATGCATGAGACTCTGTGACCCTAGCGGTCGGAAGATCAGCTATTTTGCAATGGAATGGGATGGGTTTGTGCCGTATGCACGTATCGCATCTGCGAACGACATGACGGACCTGATTTTTTCCATCGATCAACCAAAAACGTTGTCGCAACGAGAAAAGGGTACTTTGAACTCCAGAGTGGAAATTCAAATCGTGAGCTTCTCTGATAATCAAGTCGGTGACATGATTTTTCGAGGGCAGAAGTATGGGGTGTTTACTAGCTATAGGGATGTCGGCGTTTTTCAAACGCCCTCCCACACGGACAACTCCATTCGTGTCCAAACACGGATTAAGTGCCGCAATATGCGACCCCTTCACCTTTGTACCCTTCGTTAAGCATGCAATTGAATCGGAAAACGCGTCCTGCTGGATGATTCGAAACACGCGGGTTTCGGCTTTTCGTTTTTCGGCGACCGTGACGGGCTTTCCTCGGAGCGGTCTTAGAGGTAGACAAAATAGATAAAACAACTCTAATCCTACCAAAACCTCCGAATCTAGTGAGTGCAAAGGTCTACATGTAGACAGTACACCTCTTAACGCGGAAGAAAGCGATAAAAACCAACTGATTAGATTTCTGGCGGACTCTGGTGCTACGGAGCACATGACTGATTCTAAATTAATTTTTAAAACGTTTGATAATACTAAAAAGATTGATATTAAATGTGCAAATGACAATGATTCAGCGATTTTAAAATCGGAGGGAGTAGGTAACATATCTGGTTACACCAAAAATGATGACTTTCTAAACTTGAAAAATGTAATTTATGCTAAGTCATTGTCGGAAAATTTGCTATCACTGAGGAAATTTGTTGATAAGGGCTTAGGTATCTACTTAGATAACAAGAAAATTGATATATTTGACCGATGTCAAAAACGATTTTTGTCTCAGGGATATATGAGCAACCTTATTGGGTAATAGAGTTAGAAACAAATAACTTGGATAAAGTTGAAAATAATAATGTAAATAAGGTTGTTGCATACATAACCACAAGGCGTCGTGAATATCCAACTGTAAGTGTTACGTTCAATAAGAAGAGCGAATCCGCAATCAAAGAGATAACTCGTGAAGAAGGCAAGCTTGATAGTACAGATATTGATGAAAATAATAAGTTTGATGAACCAATGCAAATTGACACTGAGTTAGACGTAATTCAAGGCAGTACTTATAACGTTACGCGTATGAATTCGGGGAATTACGAGTCCGTGTTTCCGTCTGCCGGAGACTTACTCCCGTCTTGCGGCTCCGTGCCGTTATTTGAGGTCTCCCGCGCGGTACCTTCACGCGTAACTTTATCTCAGGACGCTTCACCTCGTTTATCACCGCTGGCGCTCGGCTCGCCCCCCGAGCGGTCCGTGGTTGAGGTTGATCTCTCTAATGATTCGTCGAACCATTTCTTCTCTATGCTATCGAATGATTCGCCAGCGCATAGTACCGAGGTACGTGGGTCACCTTCGCCTATATTAGATATTTCTTCTGAGTCGGTGGTACGTTCTGTCAATCCTCATCGAATTGTAACCGATAGCGATTCTGACAGTCTCTTTTAGCGTATCTTTTATGCATCTCTTGTTACTGTTTGGGCGAATTAGATTCTGCTTGCGCTCCTCTTACTTTTTTTTTTTATATAACCCCTTTCTTTATTACAGGTTCGACCAAGTCCCCGAATTCCTTATGAGCCTGGTAGGGTACTAGTCCCTGCGCGGTTGACCCAGACCCTGTTGATACTTGGGTCGGTATCACACCGCATACCTGGGACGATCAGCCTTTGACACAGGAGCCTTCTAGCCCAACTTCTTCTGTGCCGGACGATCTATTGGGGAATCTATCCAAACTTTCGGCAGTGCGATAATGGTCACGCCGTGTGCGATAGATGCCTATCCTGCTGTAGGGTTTGCCGTGTATGTCGGGGATCTGCTCCGGTCTGGAGGAACCGTCTGCTTCAAGGAATCGGATTAAGAATGCGCTTCCCTTGCCACCATCATCACTTAGGTTGCCCTGAGGTGCCAGCTGCCGATGCCTGGTCTAGTCATAGTGACTTCTGTTCTTATCGTCCGCGGCCTCTGTCACCTGGGACACGTCGATCTATTGACTGGCGCCCCTCCGAGGATTCCGATGATCGTTATCCCATTTTTCCGTGGTGAAGTGCTTACTTAATGTCTTTACAATGTTTTAATTTCTTGTAATTTGGCCAAACGGCCAAATAAGGCCAAACGTTGTTATTCCGTATTTTTCGGTCAGTGACTGCAGTGTTTTTATACATCCAGCAATATCTGGTCTTAAGGGTTTATCTTGTAGGTGTTTGTTTAAAACGATTCCGAACATGTACGTCTCCCTGTATTTTGTTACGATGATTTAGTATGGTATGTAACGTCTTTCTATCAGGGCGTTTAGTACTTCGGTGTTGAGGATCATGTCTTCTGCCAAAATATACGCAAGGTTGCATTTATGCGCAAACGGGTGATCATTCAGGATCTGTACCCCAGTGAATAGCCCCTTATCATTAGGATCTCCCATCCACTCTGGTGAATCTTGTTCTGGTCACGCTTCAGCTATTAAATAGCGGGACGTGGCTTCTCTTACGTGAGGATTTCTTTGGAAGTTAGTCGGTTGTTCTTCCTGTTCTGATTCAGATTCTGATTCTTCGTCGGATTCGTCTTCTGTTATGACATACGGCATGAAGTGATTGCCCGCTAGGTGCAAGCGTATAAATTCTTTACCTTCGTTTAGATTGAAATGATAGTAATTATTTCGGCTATTTGCTTGGAAATGTACACACGCGTTGTATCCGAACTCCCTCGAAAATACGTATATGCAATCCGCGTCTCCGTACTCGACTTCTGATAGTAAGATGCGGCGTGCCTCTTCTGGACCACCACAGGTTTCCACATGTGGGCTGCACAAGAGTTTATATCTCAGTTGACTCGGTGTCATTTGCAGACTTAAGATTTTTATTATTGAGTTGAACAGGCAGTTTCCCGGTGGCTCCATGGGTATGTTTCCTTCTCTTCCTTGTAGAGTTTTCCCAAGGCCTTGTTTGGATCCGCCTGACTAAGAATCGGTTTGGATGTTTCACGTGGGTTGGATAATTTGTAGCATGTAGGGTATATTTTCCCGGTTTTCTCGCTATGTACCTTCTTGTATACTCTCTTTTTACCAATCCTCGTCCCTGCCTTGGGTTGCCATTCGTCATCTGAAGAATTTTTTAGATCCGTGCTCTCGGTGTAAACTATGACTCGTCGTTTTCTATCTCTTGGGTTTCCAGAGTTTTTGGATTCCGTCGATATCCTCTCTTTGTCTGCAGTATCGGCTGATTCCGGAAGCTTTTTGGATTTGCTTCTTTTCCTTGTTGTTTTAAACCGTAATATAGTAGCGTCGTGCTCTTATTTATCTGCCAACTCATACAATTCGGCTTTTGGTCTTTCTGGATTTTCTTCTCCTTCGTCGAGGATAGGGTTTCTAGAGAATGCATCTGCGTTTTCGTTGCGAGCTCCGGGTCTGTATACAATGTCAAATTCATAGCTTCTGAGCTCTGCCTTTATCCTGTTGAATCTGAGATCAGGTTTTTTCGTGGTGAAGAAATGTTTTAAGGGCTCGTGATCTGTTACTACTGTAAATTTGTGTCCTGCGAGGTAGTGTCTAAATTGGTCTTTCGCGAACACGACCGCTGTCGTAGGTGGAATATCTTAGTTCGGGTCCCTTAAGGACTCGCGATACATAAGCGCATGGCTGGTCGCTGCCTAAGTGCCCTTGGCTTAAAATGGCCCCTATGGCGTAATTAGATGCGTCGGTTATTACTAAAAAGGGCATAGTTAAGTCCGGTGCCTTCATCACTGGTTCCTCGCACAATGCCGTTCGTAGTTGGTCAAAAGCTTGCTGATGCTCTTCTTTCCACACAAAGGGCTCGTTCTTTCTCAACAGTCTAGATAGGATTGCTGCTGATTTCGCAAAGTCTTTGATAAAGCGCCTGTAATAACTTGCGAGTCCTAAGAATTGTTTGATTTTCTTGGCATTTGCTGGTACTGGAAATTTATTTACTGCTTTTATTTTCTTAGGATCTGCTCGGATTTTTCCTCTTCCAACGATATTTCCTAAAAAGTGTACCTCTCGCTGCAGGAATTGGCACTTCATGGGCTCGATTGTCAAGTTGGCGTAGTCTAGTCTCTTCATCAAGCGTCGGAACTTCTTACCATGCTCTTCAAGATTCCTAGCGAAAACGATTATATCATCTAAGTAGACATATAGTTCTGTCCCTTGTAGGCCTGCAAGTGCTAAGTCCATCAGGGACTGAAATGTCGAAGGGGCGCCTTTCAGTCCCATGCCTAAACGTTGATAGCAGTAATGAGTGAATGGTACAGTAAAGGCTGTTTTGTGGGCATCTGCGGGGTTCATTGTTATCTGATAGAACCCGGTCCTCAAGTCTATGGCGGTTATTTACCTAGCTGAGGCGACGCTGTCAATAATATCCGCTTTATTGGGTATCGTGTAGCAATTTCCTACCGTTACTTCGTTCAGATTTCTAAAATATGTTACTAGTCGCCATCTTTTCGTACCGTCCGCTGCGGCTTTTTTTGGTATCACGTATGTGGGAGAGCTGTAGGGTGAATCTGTTGGTCGGATTATATCGTCCTTCAACATTTGTTTTATCTGACGCCCTAACTCCTCTTTTTCTTCCTGATTTGCTCGGTATCCTTTCGATCGTACTGGGGCATTTGTAGGTATCTTGTGCGACACTAGTGTTGTTGCTTTAATTTTCTCTCCGGGGAGCCCGAAGATATGTGGCTTCTCCCGAATGATTTCTTTAACATGAGTTATTTCTTCCTCCGTTAAATCCTTAAGTGTCTCTGGATCAAGAAGTTCAAAAATTCTTTCAGCCCTATCCTTGCTTTCATTGGAAAATATTGACCGTATATTGACAGTATCTGCAGGTTCGTCTTCTTCTAGATTAAATTCTTCTCCTCCCTCTTTAATGGCTTCGCAGGCTTCCAGTGTTACCTCTAGTGGATTTAATTCTACCTCATATTCTGTAGTATTAACGCATAAGGCGTGTACTTTGCCTTCTTGGTTAATACCAATAAAATTTCCAAAGTATAATCCTTCTCCTAAATTTTGTAAAGGGGCAAATCCTACTTACTCTGATCTATCGCTTGCTCTTGCGTAAATCACTTGTCTCGTACGTGCAGGTATATTAAATCTGTCATCTTGAATAAATGGTATAATCGTCTGTCCAAATTCTATACACATGTCTGCAGCATTGACCTTTCCTCCGTATTTTGAAAGCACATCCCATCCTAAGATTCCATCGGTATCAATGGGAAATTCGTCAGGAACCACGTGCACGTCGCACTCTAGTCCCTCTAAACTCATATTTATACTACCTACACTTAAGCATTCGCCCGGCGTAAATCCGTTAATGGCAATTACATATTGTTTATCAATTATCGTCCTACTACTGACGTTACTCGCTTTAATGAACGTAACATCAGCTCCACTATCTGCATAGAAACGTGCTTCCCTCCCTTCTAACCTTTCGCTCATAAGTTCTTCGATCGGTGGTTTACGTCCTGCTGTAGCAAATCTTATTGAATACTTTCGATTATCAACTTTCTCCTGCACATTAGCTTCTTTTTTCTGTTTCGACTGTTCTTTTAACTTATTAAACTGTTTCGGATTCGGTGGCTTATTACTTATTGATTGCCCTATACCCCCGACTGGTAACAAGCATCCTGGTAGTTTAAAGAATTTCCGGACTGATTTCTGGCATTTCTGTTATCTTGTCTATTACGATCATTGTTATGATTGCCGTTGTTCTGATCATTGTAACGAGTGTTATTATTGTTTCCTCTACCGTCTTCGCGTCTATTGTCAAGTCCTCTGTCGTTTCGCCGATTATCAAAATCCCGGTTGTTCCGACGATTTTCAAACCCACGATCATTACGCCTGTTGTCGTATCCCCTATTATCGCGCCAATTATAATTTTGATTGTCGTCTCTATCATTGTTGTACCTATTATTGTTGCTATAATTCCTGTCATTGTCTCGATTATTGTATCCATTATTGCTGTTATAAATTCTATTATCCCCACCGTTACGTTTCCCTGAATACCTGCGCACGTTGTGCTTTCCATTATTTTCTTGGGGAGCGCTATTATTCTGCGTCGCATTGTTTGCTTGCGGTGCAGGTATGACGTACGGCATTGGGGCCGGGGTGGGTATGGGGAAGGGGGTATATACTACTGGCTGAGCAGCGGCAACGGGTGCTGACGCTAGCTGTTCAAGTTTTTCTTTATTGAGATTTCCGTTATTTATCGCGTTTTCCAACGAGAAGCATTCGAGAATGTAGGTGTGGACCGGTATGTTACAATATCAACATTTCTTTTCCTTGCAATCTTTCTCTAAGTGACCCTATTGCCGACAATGGTTACAAACGCTCATACCCCTAGTGTACCTGACAGCTTCGCTGACTATTGGCGTGGCCTTCGGTTCACATGTTGCCTTTGCGATATTCATAAGCTCGGCTGCCCAAGACGGAATTTTAGTGCTGTCTTCGGGAATTAAATCCGGTTGCTGATTGTATGCGCGGCGTGCACTCGTACGGTGTTCGAATGCTACGGCCTCTGTAATAGCTTCTCTGAGACATAGTTTGTTTTTTGAACGAACGTGGTGTTGTAATTCTCCGTTTAGACCGAATAAAAATTGTTCGAGGGCTTCCTTATCGGCGTTATATTTATAAGTAGCTCTCTCCCAGGTGCGCTGTCACGGCTCGCGTCATAGATGTTTAACAATCGGTTGTGCAATGTTTGAACTCGTAGTCCATAGTCTCCGGCACTTTCTCCTGCATATTGGCGAATTGCTTTAAGATCAGCTAAAACTTAGTCCGCTCCGCTTACGCCGCTGTACTGCGTAGTTAATTCGGCTAGCAACCGCTCTACGGTGTCGTATTGCGTCAGGCGCGAGGTGTAGCCGTCAGCAGCACGTCCCCGAAATTTCGATGCCAACGAGTTGAGTACCTAGCGTTCGGAATCCGGGCCGAATTCATGAATTACATCGCGAACTGCGCGACAAAAGAGTGCGAGCATGTCTGGATTTTCGTCGTAATAAGGGGTTATGTTAAGTGCTTGGTGTAGCGAGAACATCCAGCCTCCCTCTCGATAGCGGTCTCTATGCTGTTGTACGGTTTGCGTGTGTCGGATAATCGGATCAGAAGTCGGTTTTGAATTTAAATCCTCGTGTACCTTGCCCTGCATGCGTTTTTTGAACTGTTCATATTGCTCTATAAAATCGGTGTCTCCCGGTTGCGGCGTAAGTTGTCGCTCTGTGTCAAGATTGTCAAAGAAATTACCTATGGAAGGTAGCACCTGAGTTTTAGAATCGGGTAATTCGCCTAACAGCTATCGGTTAAGACGTGTATTGGCGGGTAGCTGTTCGATAAAGGTTAATCCTCGGTGATTGGTATAACTTGCGTCGTCTGTGTCGTTTCTCGTGTCGATCCAGCTTACTTTATCGTTTCGAGCTGAGGCAAAGATTGGGTTTTTGTCACCGATGTCATTTACTGTGTCTAGCGCGACGGACCTTAGCCCGATACACATGTTTCCGCGAATAGTTGGGTTTCGGTTTGTAACGCAGTCGTCTGATTTTTCTTCCTCGACATCGAGTGTGAGTGGGTCGTTTTCGTTAAATATTTTACACTTGGGAATCGTTCCCGGAAAACGTTTTGTCACTTATTCCTGAAAGTTCTAATTTGTCTCGGATTTGCGGGAGGTGTTCATTCGCGACCTTTAGCAATTGTAAATTATCGGTTAGGATCAACTGTCTTTGCTGTAATATTCCCTGTATGTGACTTATCGCGGTGTCGATCATTCCCCTTGACGGATGCGCCATGGCCATGTCCGCGAGTTGCAATGCGATCGTTAATCGAGTGTGCAGAAGGAGCACCGGTTCCGCTGACGTCTCGAATTCTTGTAAACGTCTTTGAAAGGTGTCGGGATCATTAACCCGCGTATGAATGTTTTGTGTTTCGAGACCATTATTTTCGTTGAAGTTTGATATTTTATAATAGGATGGATTTGATTCTGCCATATTTCGTATTTTGTCACGGTATCTAAGATCACAGAATTTTAATATTTCGGAGCGGTTGAAGTTAGTTGTTAGTTATCCGAACTGGAAGAGTTCTTACTGGTGTTAATCCCAGGGTATAATTGTTAGTTTCTAATAATATTTATTTGACTTACCTTAAAGTAGTTACGATAAGTACACAAGCTAAGTTCATCCTTTCTTCCTGTCTATTGGATTGGAATGTTAACCGAGTAATCTATTTCTATGGCGGTGTTAAAATACGCCCGTATATTTTACGAATAAAACCCCACACTTAGTATCAGATAATGTTACATGTGAGGGTCGATGGTTTTATTCTCCGTGAGGTGTTAAGCTCACGGTTGCTGCGAAAATATTGGAGTAATGAATGAAATGAATGAGAGATTATCGGTGAATGAATCTGTTTATTAATCATAATTTACAATGAACTGATTGTATGAAAGAGAGAACGCGTGTTAAGGTGATTTTGGAGAATGTGCGTTCCAAGTGTACGATCCTATCTATCGTCTCCGATTCAAAACTACCTGTCTAGTGCTGGATCGTGGGTGGCGGAATCGAAAGCGAGCGCCCGCATGCACCCCCTTTTATAGACTCCTCGGGTGGTGTGATTCCTACCCGCGCGGTCATCCGAAATCGTGGAAGGGAGGTTATGCTGAGTCGAAAGAAACGGGCTTCGGGGAGAGTCCGAGCTGTTGCTATGCGCGTATTTGGCGACTTATGCATCGATTGCATTATAACTAGCAACGCTATATACGTGTGAGTATTCACACGTGACAGGAGATATAAGGAATCAAAAAATTTTCAAAAAAAAATTGAAACCTTGATATCTTAAGAACCATAGGGGTTTGAAAGCTGTGCAATGAACTTAGCTAAGACACATAAAATATCTACTTTTTCCCAAAATCTCAAGTGCAATAAAGCCTTTTTACTTCCGTAATCGAGGCACAAAAAAACTCGTTTTTTCCAGTTTTCGATTTTTTTCTGAAAAAATAAATAGTCAAATTACTAAAATTTTAATGGGATATAGTTTGACACGTGACCCATCGACATGATTTTTTTCGTGTGGTTATGATGTTTAGTGTCAGAGATATGTATTTTTAAAAAATAATTTTTAAAAAAATCTCCTTTTTCATTTTATCTGACGAACAAAGCGGTCGATCCCGAGGTTCAAACGCGGAAAAGCAGGTAATTTTATTCTCTTTCAAATGCATATTAGCTGAATTATTTGTGACGATGGGAAGATTGAAAAAAACGCAAAATAGTGTTTTTCAAAAATCAAAAATTGGCCATAAAAAATAGTTAAAAAAATAAAATATAAATGTTTTTCCGGAATTCAGAATCCAAAAATATACATGCATGTCAAATTTTATTGATATTCACCGAGTAGTTCCAGAAATATTTCGGTATACATACACACACACACACACACACATCCATACGGACATTTTCTAAAAACACGTGATTTAAACTTCTAACACACCAAAAAGTATTTTCCAGTAGTTTTGACGAAACTCAAAATTTACTATTACAAAGCGTCCTCTAGGAGGAAGCAAAATAATAATTATTCAACAATATATGAAATACAATTCACAATTTAAAATTGAAAAGTCAAACTAAAATCTAAAGTACGACGGACGACATCCGTCTGTTTAGAAAAGAAAAATTCGTTACTGATTAATAAAGGACTACATGTGCGTAGGTTGAATGAAAACACATTTATATTACGTTTAATTTTTTTCTTTATTCAAGATTACGAGTACGTCAAACACAACTTAATCTAGAGGTACACACTTGATTATATGGTCCTGAGCCTAGAGAACGCTCATCGGCAAATGTAAACACTCGCTTACATTTTTTATATTTAAGTTTATTGCGAATCTTTTTATAAAATTTGACGATAAGGGTATCGTTTTGCCCAGTGTCTTGTGAGAATAAGCGTCAAAAGATCCCAAGTCTCGTACCGCAACACATGTGATATAAAAACATAATAGTGTATTGTCCGCAGCAAATCGAGTCGATGCTTTAAAGAGTTTTTGTATTCCAGCGAAAATATTTGCAGTTCTTACGTAGGCGTTCTATATGATGTCTTGATACCGGTGGCAGGCCATAACTGTCGAAATACGTGCCCAATCTATTTTTGTCAATGTAAATAGCTACCCAGTGTGTTCCTGGTTTAGTGTGATCATTGGTGTTACACATTATTGCTGCTGGCGTCATCAGCACCCGCGGTATCCGATCGGCAGCAGATTGGACATATCGTGCTTTCTCAAGGCCCTTGACGTATATTCTTTTAGCCGTTCTAGCAAGATTATACAGGTGATAGTGTAATTTTCGTAGTGTTATATCGCCCTCGAACCAGTGTATGCGAAAATGTCGCGCCGCTGCATAGTCGTTGGCGATCCTCAAGGAGCAGGGTAACTCGGTAAATTTGTGGAATGTCAAAATCACCCAATGAGAAATGACGAGTCCTTGCAGAGAAACTACAGCCACTTCTTTGGGCAAAAACTTATCTTCTTTATCCCTGAAGCCCTGAAGTTCTATCACGTAATCGTAATCCATGGTAAATGTATCGGGTGCTTCTGCTGCTGCTGTTGTCGACGTCGATCAACTCAGTCGATGATATACAGCGTCAGAACTCTTATATCTTTTTTTTTTCTCTCCCGCCACCCAGCCACTTTAGGAATTAAACTCCGTTATAATTTGCCTATTCGAGTCGATTTCGAGCACGTTGCCAAACTCTGCGTAAATAATGCAGTTTAGCGTTTCCGTTAGAGCTTCGGCGAAACGCACCTTAACGCGTAGAGACCCCGAGCGAACGAGATTCCAATGGCTGGTAGAATGCGCTGACAAATCCGGTGTCAGATCGAAAGCAAACAGGCAAAATCCGTTGGGATAACCGTAACGATCGATATCGAGACCCTCGTTTGGGTAATGTATACCTGTGCCGGAAAAAAGCGTATGATAAGCGTCTACTATATATATATATATATATATATATATATATATATATATACTGTATTGCTTATTGTCACCGGTAAAGCATGGCTTCAACGTCCTACTGGGGACTTGAACTGCCGTTGAAGGCTTTATTTTTAACAAAGCCTAGGATGATTCTTTTGGGTAGCTGTCCTAGTATAACGTTGCGACGCTGCGCCTCCCAGCACAGGTGCGCAACACCTAAAGCCTCGAACGCGCTAGGATTTTTCTTTATTCGCAGGATTTGATGTAATCGCTGACATTCGGGAGAACGTGGTGGAGGAAGGCAGAAATAATCACACAATGGTTAACACTCTATTGCACCTGTATTTAGCCGAGCCCTTCACTATAATGCGGTGGCCGTAGCCGCCCACGCACAATAGCCACGCAGGGCTCGCCGTCACACGTCTACTCTCAGATACACGCGCGTGCCTCGAAGCTCTCGCCTCTGCCGTCCTACCGTATACCAGTCGGTTCTCACTCACACGCGCGCGCCTCGAAGCTCTCGCTTCTGGCGTCGTACCGTTTATCCGTCGGCTCTCACTCACACACGTACGCCTCGAATGCTCAGTGCTGCTCGCTCCAACAGCGAAGCGAACGACGCGTCTTCTCTCTCTCTCTCTCTCTCTCTCTCTCTCTCTCTCTCTCTCTCTCTTACGTAACGCAGCCGCGAAAATCACGTCGTTGTTTGCGCGGCAACCTCAACCGTCAAAAAGAAAAGGCTATCGGTTCCAGCGAGGCCCGCGTTATCTCGGACGCGAGCTGTATCTCGGGAATTCATGGAATTCGCTGGCCGATGTACTCAAGGGAGGAGCTCGCCGGTTTGAGCTGGCGCGAGACGAGCAGCCAATCAGCGCGTCTCGCGCCTTGCGCAGCCAATTAGGTCGCGTTATCAGACGGGCCCGGCAGCCGACGGCGGGACGCCGAGCGCGCGCGCGGCAGCGCGGCTCGGCAGTTACGTCTCGAGCCTCGTCGACACATGTTGAGGAGAGATCGCGCGCGATCGTGAAAAGTGATAGAGAGAGAGAGAGAGAGAGAGAGAGAGAGAGAGAGAGAGAGAGAGA
>QLSS01000134.1:0-46243 GCA_024372645.1 Trichomalopsis sarcophagae | reverse complement strand
AGAGAGAGAGAGAGAGAGAGAGAGAGAGAGAGAGAGAGAGAGAGAGAACAAATGTTTATATATTTGATTTTGTCGCCGTCCTTGACTTTGTAAATAGGTATGATGTTTTCTGTTCGCCCTCCAAAAAATGCATCTCGCGGATTTAAAGTTATTCGACTCATTAGAGGATAATTTTTCACGTAGGAGGCGATCTCTTGGTTTCTCAATTTCACCTCGTCAAACTCGCATTCCCATATACTACGAACATCCTAGCCGCAATCGCGCATTTTTTGCAATTTAGACATTGTATTTTCGTATGCGGCGTTAAAGGTGCGACCATAAGCCAGCGATTTCTCACGCGCTTTATCAAAACATTTCGGGCATCCGTGCGTGTAACAACCCTCGTATTCGTATACCGTGCCTAAAAATCCGTCCACTAGAAAACCCTCGAGTAATCGAAACTCTCGAGCGCACCCCTCGTGAATGATTTCTCGACCATACTAGCGTTCGCACTGAACCAACCTCTGTGTAGATTTTTGAGAATGTTTGTCACCGCGGCGATAACCGCTAGCAGGTATAAGAAATTTTTTCTATACACAAGCGAGCAAGCACTTGCTATAGTAGTTGCTTCAACGAATGGACAGATTTTACCCACATTCAGAAATATCTCTCGAAAAGCAACACGACCGTCAAAAAAAGGAGCATCCCCAGAACCAAAAGTTTGACTATCGTACACGACTATAGCTTGTAACGCCCCGTACAAGCTCTGTTTAAAAAATTATACAGGATAAAAAACTAAGATTTTTTTTTAATACATTTTTAGATTATAAGCGAGTAGCGCGCTTCCCCACTATCGGCTAGACTCGCAACTATAGCAGCGCCACGCAAAATATCAAACAGTTTTTCGTTACCGTTTCAATATAATTAAGTTTCAACACCATTACAAAAACCATTAATATCTTCTATCGAAAGTGAATTCTGATTACTGCATGTTTGCTATAGAATTTGACAATCAAAGGTTCTACCTGCAAAAATAATACAAATATTAATGCAGCTGAGCAATTAAAAGTATTTTACAAATTTGAAATAAATGTAACAAAAATTAATGGAAAATTTAATGATGAAGTGTTGTATGAGTAGAATATTTTGAATAAATAAGTTAAAGTAGAAAGTGACAAAAGTATTAATTTGAATTTAAATTAGTGTAAAATAAAACAAGTTTTCATTATGAAAAGCAACAGAAACTCTACCGAGGTCTAAGTATTAGGCTACTGTGTAATGGTTTACTGTCACAATACAAGGTAAACAATCAATTCTACACACTGATCTTTAATTGTTGACAACTCATGGTCTCTGTCCTCTCTCCTGACTGACGAATGTATCTCATACACAATGTGTTGTTCTTACACGAAGCTTACGGATCACCATTGACTTTCATTCCTAATCCCTCCTGAGATTTGCCCAATAATGCAAGAAAGCTGTCTCGAAATTCGTAAAATGTGACAAATCTATCGGCAGTATCTATCTCAAGCAGCTCCACTATTGCAGTCCTATGATGACATGTGAAATTGATTGACTGAAATGTAAGACCATCGTATAGGGATGAGAGTAGCAAGTGATGACTAATGATCAGGAAATAACTGAAATCGCAGAATTTTTGCTGATGATTTGCAATTTTATATCCAATGTCATCCGAGTAATTTTATTGATACAGTAGCCAAGATCAATGAGGATGCAAATTCAATAGTTACATGGGCTCGTGATAACGGTCTGCTCCTAAATGTAGCTAAAACTAAGGCCCTACTTATAGGATCTGTGCAGCATCACATGCGTATAAATATAGATTTGATCCCTCGTATATCTGTAGATGGATCTACTATTCTATTGGTAAGCACGGCAAAAAACCTTGGCGTAACCTTCTCAAAGACACTCACGTGGAATGATCACATCTCCCAAATCTGTTCCAGGGTACATCATGTTTTGAAGTTAAAAACATGATGTACCATTGAAGTTAAAAACGCAACTTGTAATCTCACTGATAATGCCCTATTTTGATTACGCTTGCCTGGTTTTTCATAGCATTCCTGATTATGTATCTACTAAGTTACAACGGTTATGCAATATGGCGGTTAGATTTATATTTCATCTGAAGAAATATTCTGTTCTTGAACGATTCTATAATAAATTAAATTGGCTCTGTTTATTCCAAAGACGGAATTACTTCCTTGGAATAATTCTATATAACATTTTTACGCGTAATAAGCCCAGCTTTCTTGCTGAGCTTTTTCCGAAGGCCACTGATGAGTTACGCCGCTCAGCTCGAACTGTCTCATCTTCCTTCGTTATTCCGTTAGCCACAGTTGAAATGTATAAACGTTCTTTCCAAATACAAGGAATCCATTTTTGGGATTCTATATCCGTTAATATTCGTTTGAGCAGTTCCCTTGAAATGTTTAAGAGTCGTCTGTATGAACATTTGCGATCTTGCCCACAATCGTTTGTTATTCGTTGAACCAAGGTAATTTGCTAATTACTCTTTTTAGTTGTATTATTTATATTTATTTTTATTATTACACCATTTATATTTATTTTTATTTTTGTTAGTGAGTGAGAGGGATTGTCTCTCACTTCTTGCTTAGTTTTGAAGTTTATTGTTTATGCACAATTATTATCTTATATCAATTTTTTAAGCACACACGCTAACTATTCATGTATAATTATAGTCACTCTTGTCATTATATGGGCTTAATTCTTTTAAGTTTTATTGTGCCCATTTATTTTCATTTATCAAAAATTTGCGCCTTATTATTCCGTCGAAGCGATCTATATATTCTGCGCATTTTATGTAAATAATTATTACTTTATTTTTGCCATGTATTTTCTTCACGTCATGCTGCCATGTTGACCAAGACGTTAATAAACAGATATCAATCAATCAATCTCTCTCCACTCACCGTCATGGTGTGCTCCCTCTCGCTTCTCTACCGCTGCTCACCTGTAACATGTAACTAATTTACATTAAATAATATAATGATTATATGCTGGAGAGGTTATGACAAGTTAACAACGTTCCTCGTCATACTACTCTATTTATTACATTATCACCAATTCTGATGTTTAAGGTGCTAGGCACACTATCACAGTAATTGCCATATGCAATATTTACATTGAGCGATAATTTATTTAGGTTTAGACATATTGCCACCTTACGAAGATATTTATTTAATTTTTCCTACGCAGCTGTCCACGAGTTATCACATGAGATGATAACTGTGTCATCAGCGTAAGATAATATTGTTTCATTTTGTATACCTATCAGTAGGTCATTCACGTATAATATGAAAAATAGAGGGCCAAGTATTGTTCCTTGTGGAACCCCTATCATAATTTTTTTGTACTCACTCTTGCAGTTACTTATCTTTACACATTGTTCCTAGCAGATAGATAGCTGCTGAGTAATTTGAATGCTTCTCCTATTACACCGTATTTTTCTAATTTGTGCAGCAGTATACTGTGATCTACAGTATCTAAGGCTTTAGCCAGATCTAAGAACGCAGTTATAATCGGTTTGCTTTTATCTAGGTTTCTATATATAATATTTGATAGACAATTGAGAGCATACTTCGTTCCTCTCTATCTTAGAAATTGTTTATCAGATATTATTTTGTACTTCATGATAAAATTATAAAGTCTATTGTATATGATTTTGACAATGTTAGAAATTAGCGATATTGGTCTATAGTTACTAATACAACTATTGTCTCCTGATTTATATATAGGTACAATATCTACTTTTTTCAGTGCATTAGGCCAGATTGATTGCTGTATGCATAGATTAAATATGTACTCTAACGGTTTTGATATATGTTTCGATAAAGATTTGATAGTTATTGCACTAATGTTATCTACTCCACCAGCCTTTTTTTTCATTGCAATAATTATATTTTGAATTTCATACATATTAGTTGGATTAATAAAAATTGAGTAGTTGTTTCGAACTGGCAGTTTCAATTGTTCTAAGTCCATTTTTTAAATTTTATTGCTTAAATTTAACCCTACATTACAATAATATTCATTCATAGTGTTCGCAATAGTAGTCTTGTCATCAATTTTCTGATCATTAACTATTATACTATCAAGTGATTATCCTTGTTTCTTTTTTTTTCTAACTTATCATTTATTATGCTCCAAAGCTGTCTTGAATTACCACTGCATTTTCTAATGGCATTATTTTCGTATTTATATTTAGCATCTTTAATTACCTTACTTAAAATTTTTTCATAATTATTATAATCCATTTTCAGTTTCATATTTGTTGGATTTTTTTTCCATATATTATATAACAACTCTTTAGTTATACAGGATATTAATATTGCTTTCGTAATCCATTTTTTTTAGGAACTGTATCTTTTTTGTTTATATTAGTATATTTTCTATCAGTTGCTTTTTCAACACAGCTTTGGATCATACTTATTAATTCATTTATAGCTTGGTTAGGATCATTTATTTGTGACAATGTGTCCCACTTAACTCTTTTTGAAATATTTATTAACTTGCCATAGTTAATGCAGGCTGATTGATTATAATCATTTTGTATTTTGAATTTATTAATACTTATGAAGAGTGGATAATGATCATTAAACGGTATGTTTAACTTAAAAGACTCCAACTCAATATTTCTTACTTTGGAGAAACAATTGTCTATTCACGTACAGTTCTCACTGTTCTGAGATGGTCTTGTGATTCCTCTGAAAAATGGAGTATATTCATTTTCAAAAAAATTATTCAGAAATTTTTGAGCGATTGTCTTTTCAGCTAAGCCAATTTTGTCATAATTAGTTTCCCTTATTCAATATTAAAATCTCCAAATATACATTGATTTTTTATATTAACCTGTTTAGCCAGGGATTTTCTTACTGAATTACTAGACTCAGTTTTCGATACATCGTGGCACCTGTACATAGCAGAGATCCTGATTGCATTACCTGACTCTAGAAAAGTATCAGAACTTACAACACTCAATCTATCAATTACTTCTATTTTAGTTTTTTCCTGTATATTGTTTTTTATATATAACATGACTCCATCAGCCATATTAATTTTACTGTCATTGTAATAGCTTTTATATCCTTGTAGTTGATAGTATTGAGGATGTTGTATGATCCATGTTTCCGTACATATTATAATAATTGGTTTTACTACCAAGCTTTCAATAAATTTTTTTATGTAAACTTTTGCGGCTCGTAGATAGGTACTTAATTTCTGCAAACTCCATATAACCGCGAGCAGTTCTTTCTCTGTAGTGAAGTATGTTTTTTCTGCTGCTTTGAGCGTTCGACTGATATAAATAATAACCCGTTCATCATAAGTACTTCTCCCGTATTTCTAAAGTTTCAAGTCCACCGAAATCAGTCTTTGGTGCGATGTTCCATAGAACATTGTTGAGGGACTCGTTAGCATTCTGCGTCTGTGCACCTAAACATTTTTTTAAGAAGCTCCGGTTCTGACAGTTGGAACGCTGGGGTTTGCTCGTCAGCCCAGCGCTCCCTAAATCTAGTCTCGCGCGCCGTCACACCCCAATGCATACACGGCGGCGGGCCGCCTCGGCCCAGGGCGCCAGGCATAGAGATGCCGTGGATCCCGCGATCCCCTTTCCGTGTGAGCGCCACCGTGTGTTGGGGCCCGGCGGCGCGGGAGTTGAGCTCGGCTAGCTCCAGGAGCCGGTAGAGTATCGAACAGGGTTGCGCAACGACGACATGCAACTGCGGATATGATATGTCGTCTTTATTTCTCATTTATTCTTTTGACAACCAACGGCAACCCGCCGAGAATCTACGGTCTCTACAATCCAGAGGCACTACGCTGACTTAACTAACTATTATGCGGTGCGCCACACCGCCGGTCGAGGTCATCGTGAGGGGAAGCGGACTTACGCACGCGGCCCCGCAACAATTTTTAGAAAGTCTTATCTCCCTCCGGGGAGATCACTCTCGCCCACTGAACAATCGACGCCGACGCCACGCTCGTCAGCGCGCCGCCCGCCGACTTGCCGGTGCGGGAGAGTACCCACCTCGCCTCTCTGGTCGTCTACCGGTCCCGACGACCAGCGCGTCCGTCGCGGCGTACTCTCGCGAGTTATGCGATTCCCCGACCCATCAAACGCTTATTTTTCCATACACCGCATCGTGCAAACCCGCTCCCTTATTTTTAATTCCCGAAAACCATTCACGATATGACGACCTCGACGCGACCGCGCGACGACACCCAGTATTCGCTCGTACTTTACGCACACGCCCGTGCGTCCTAAGAATTATTTAACGGTACTCTGATAAAGGACTAACCTAACCTAATCGCTAAATTACTTACTAACGGTAGCTCGGTAGTGTACAGTAATTGGTAGCTGGTTGGGGTGGCGGGAGGGACGAGGGAAACGATAGCGGGGAGGTGCGATACGGGAGGAAAACGATAGCGGGGAGGTGCGATACGGGAGGAAAACGATGGCGAGGAGATATACGCCCTACCTGGGCAACGATAGCGAGGACTTGTGCGAGAGCGAGGGCGTGAGAGAGACAAACGGTAGCTTGAGTGAGGGATAACGGTAGCGTCAAGGGAACGATAGCGAAAACGATCGAGAGCTAGGGCGCGGGACAGGCAAACGGTAACTTGAATGAAAGACAACGGTAGCTTCAAGGGAACCATAGCGGGAACGATCGAGAGCTAGGGCGTGGAACAGGCAGACGGTAGCTTTAATGAGGGACGACGGTAGCGTCAAGGAAACGATAGCGAGAACGATCGAGAGCTTACATCAATCGCAACAGGCGAAGAGTCCTCACGACACTCGGCTCGCCGCCATTACCTCGTTCGTCGAGATACATCCCGTCACACTAACCGTGTCGCGTCGCGTTCACCCGAGGCACAGCCGCACTAGTTAGTTCGCACGCTAATACACTGTTACTTACTTGCTACTATAACTAGAGTGAAGGTGAGCTGCAATGGCGCACGGATGCGGTTGCTTCGAGGTGGATCGAGAGCTTAGGAGAGAGCATAGGCGTCCTATCGGTAGAAGCGATGCGGAGCGAAAGAGGACGAGCTCTCCTCATGCGGCAACACATGGTCGCGGGGCCAGCGCTGCGCGCTCCCCACGCGAACTACTCCCCCCTCTACGCGCCTACTCGTGGCTCGACCTGCCACGTTGCGCGGTTGTCGGTGCCTAGCGGCGCAAATTCTCGCTTGTAACGTGTAGGCGAACTACCACGTTACACAGTTTTTAAACACATCTTCAATTTTATCTAAAATTGATTTTGGTATTGCTGGAGGATGGACATAATCCTTTTCTTTATAATATTAAATTATTGTAAAAACACTATTGTAAGATCTATGACCTGGACGCTGCCATGTACCATCACCTTGGACATCTATGTGTCGCGTACAAGCTGCAACTTCGTCTGGAGTATTTGTCAACTCTGATTCATTCTCTGACGAATAGCTTCTTGATTGGAATCGTCAACTTCAACAGTTTCTTTGCTTGAATTCTGAATAAGTTTAATTTCCTCTTCAATGGCATCAGTCATGAATTAATGAGCAACATCACAGGTAGCTGTTTTCTGATTTTAGTAAAACTTGAGCTTTGCACTGGAGCAGAAAAATCTATCACTCCACAAAAACTTCTGAGGCCTTCAAGGCCACCCCCAACTATTCTCATAGCAAGAACACTACGTATGTTTATTTCATAAATATTTGATTTTTTACCAATTTTCTTGCAATTAAAAAAAAAGTATCATATTTACACTGATCACAAGAAATACTATACTTTACACCAAATCCACTACAACTTTCTTCATACATTTTGATATTTCCACCACATTTACACACTAAGTTATTTTCAAGAGTTGTAAAAAGAAGTCTTATATCAAAAATCCTATAATCGTCAAAACTGACTTCTGGATAGTAAACAGAATATAATTTATAAGCGGAAAGAATTTTTTTTTTATAATTTGCATTACAGACTTTTGGACGTTTTTCTTTCTCGGCCAAGAGATCTTTTTTTAGCAATTTTTGTATGACGGTTTCTTGAATATATTTTATATTTTTTATTCGAATCAGAACAAACCTGTAGCATAACATTATTATGTCAACATTAAGGATACGTATGCATGAATAAAAAATTCCGTAACTACTAAGCTGATTCTACAATAACGCGTTATCTATGTATATATGTATACACACTCGCACGCACACACACACATACACATAAATATATATACACGCGCGCGTGAAATGAAAAAGAATTTGTACCTGCAGTACTAAGGCAGAGTCTACAATAACGCGCTATGTATCACATGCTAATTATGTGTGTGGGTGTGTATATATATATTTATATATATATATATAAAAGTTTGTATGCGCGCGTATGTGTATAATTGTGTATGAATTATTCTTTTACTAACATTGATCGTAAATTTCATATTTACCGCAAAAACATTAATTTTGCAATAAATAATTTCCTTAAATTTTCTAAGCACAAAATGAAAACGTGATCAGCGACCCCAAAAACTGTAGACAACCGATCTGTTATCAATTTTTTATTTGATTTTTAAAAGTCGGTTTAAGGTGGTTAGGTACCCTTAACAAGAATGTCATTCGAGAGATTCAGAAGCTCGAAGAGAACACACATTGACGCGTAAACGTTCGATAATTTTATTATTTTAGGTATCAATAATATTTTATTTACGTTATTGTCAAGTTTAGTAAAAATAAATATTATATTACTGATAAATTTTGCGATATCAGTTGATCTTTACCCTCTCCCTCCTTCCGGTACCCGCAGGCTCTCTCGCACAAGCTTCTGGATGCCGGCAACCCGCCCGACAGTGCACCGTAGCGCCGCAAAGCGCCCACAGTACCACTAGTACCGCGCGCGGCAGCTAGGCAGCTGCCGTACTCCTCAAAGAGGAGTAGCGCCTTGGAGGGCATATAAGCGGACCGGTTTTCAGGCCGAGGCATCCCTCCCACCCGCATCACACTGCGTTTGAGTGGCAGCACGGAGCCTAGGCGACTTGCACCAATACACTCTAACGCAATAAACTGATTTTTGTTATCAAAGAAAAACATTTTGTGTATTTCTTACCCCTTCTCCTAATCAGCACTTTTTAGCGCTAGTTCGGCGGATGTCGACGCCAACTTTTTGCCAACAGTCGGAAGATAGCGGCCAAGCAGTCTGCGCAAACAGCACAGCACAGGAGCATCGGTATTACTCCACGGAAGAGGAGGCCGCCGACAGAAAAGTTGTCGCCGACGAAGAGAAGGCCAACTGCGCCTAGACTCCTGAGACAGCGTCGAAAACCAAGGGTCATTTCTAACGAGATCCTCAAGGTCACATTGCTACTACGAAAGCACCCTTGGTTGAGGAAAAGACTCTTCCGGAGCCCATGGCCTCGATGGCGGTCGACCTCACGACCTCCGACTAAAGCGCTCCACGCCTCTTAGTCATTTTTGAGTAGACCGATCACTATTTAGGATTGGCCCCGTAATAGCTCAAAAGAAAAAAAGACTCTCCCCTTTTTCCCCCTTTATAAATTGGGTGGTGCAACCTACACCGGGTTGGGCGGCCCTCCCTCGTCCAGACTCGATCCAAGAGTCGACCTAGAGAGATCCGAGCAGTGTCCGCTCTCTAGGCAACGAAGAAGCCAAGGACATGAAGCCTCAGCAGGCCCTTTCTGCCTGCCCATCATCTCACCGCCTGCTTTATAGCGGGCCTTCCCACCGCTCCGCTCTCCAAAGAGCGAACTCCACAGACAGCAGCGGCTACGTGGCGCGACAAGCGCACGCGTCTCTCTCTCTCTCTCTCTCTCTCTCTCTCTCTTCACTTAGCCTTTCCAGGCCACCCCAACCACCCCGCTTACATCAAGTTAAGCGACTATATCCTCAACCCTTGACCGAGTCACCGTTCAATATTTTTGGATATACAAGGCCCAAAGTAGCAATCATTACAACACCAAATGCAGATTTCAATATACCTTTCACAAATATGGCAAAATTTAGGCATTGGGATAACAAATTTAGATGGACCGGAATACAGTTTCAAGATTGGTACAGTTATTTTGTATTTTTTCTAGTAATCTACAAATTTTTTTTGATAATGAGGAGAAAGCAAGTATAGCAGATCAAGTAACAGAGACTGCTGAAACAGTAATGAAACAGACTGGCTTTCTTTACGAAAAAACTACTGGACTTTTCAACTCATAAGTTTCGAATAGTTTCTCTGTGCCTACTTTTACAAGCTATTTTGTTGATTATTAATAGTAATGTGGAATTACTATTATCTCAGGCAAAATAGAGCAGATACAGCATTTGCTCGACTGGGAAAATAGTAATTCCAGACCACTAATAATCAACCAAAAAGCATATAAAAATATCCGAAAACACAAATTCCTACTTGTTATAAACTATTGTAAAAATCTCCTCTTTATTCTTCAAGTTTCTTATCGTAGCAAGGCATCAGAGATTATTTATAACTAATGTTCTGGTGTAAGCAGAGTAGTATGACTTTTTACATTATCTTGTCACTAAGTAATAATAATAATAATCACCACTAAGTCAGCTCATATATCACTACATCCGTAGGTTTATGAGCATTTATATGCGTTCCGTCGTACTCCGGGTTCAATTCCACCAACAAGAGACGGTGTCGAACGAGCCCGTGAGAACCGACGTAGAGCACGTGGCGCCACCTCTCGGTGCTCGACGGAGAGCAAGACTCATAGAGACTCGCCGTTGGTGCTAGCGGCGCCGCTGGCCTCGTGTCGCGCGCTTGCTGGCGCGAACATGGCGCTTAAAATTCAGTAGCTACCGAGCAGCTAAGCGAACGACATCGCCAGGCACGCTCCTATGCAACTTGATTTTTTAACTACACGAATCTGTACGCTCGTCAACTCGCCGATAGTCAACGCGCCGTTTAGTAGTGGGTGTACTGCTCTGTCTCTCTATCTTTGGTGTGTTCTACCCTGTCTCTTTCTATTCTACGCTTGGTGAAGGGAAAACGTGTTCGGATCGCGTTAGGTTTGAACATCGCCTTCGCGCGCGAATCGATCGACTTTCTGTGGCTTTGAGGCCACAGTTTTGTTGCACACGACTCGAAATCGCTAGCACGATACACGATTACATACACATACACACACGCACACGAAACACATATTTCTTTGCGATCCGCAGCTTGTACATTTCATCGAGAGGGGTTTTATGCCGCGAGGCTTTCCCCTCTCAAATTTGAGCCATTAAAACATAATATTGTTCCGCTCAATCGACGTCTCTTTTTGTTGCACCTTTTTCCACATCTCCTCCTCGAACACACGAAAAAAACAAACATCGGGAATCTCCGCCTAAGAAGCTTCTCGCGCGACAATTCAATATGTTTGTGTACAAATATTGCATCTTTTTTATTGTATAATAGATTTTTTTCATTCTTGAAATTGGATGCAGTGAGATGAGCTGGGCTTGATGATGATTATTAGACTAGACATGTTTACCTGCGATAACAGCCCCCCAGTTTAACCATATATATCAACAATATTGTTAAATCGCACCATCTGATATAGAAATAATAATCAATTTTTGTAAGGAATGTCATAAAAGTAAAGTCATAAAATAAATTAAATAAAATTCACAATAAATAATAAATTATTATTTATTTTTCATTGTTTTTTTATTAACTCAATAACATTTCTCCCAGTATTTAACTTAAAAAATGTAAAGCGACTTTTTTTTAGTCTGTATCTCCTTCTCTGTCTCTCTCTTTCTCTCTGGGCAGCGATTTTTTAAAACAAAACATTCTCTAGGCATCGACAATGCGAGTTTTGAATTTCGCGCCACTAAGTCTGTAAGCTTTCCTCGCTTTCTTAGAGTGCGAAATACAAAACTTGCAGGACGCAATTTACAAGCGGTGTTGCCATTCAATTTGAAACGTTCTACGCGAATCAACTATCACCGAGTGTATATATGTATATATATATATATACACTAGTGGGGCTTCGCCCCCCTGCTCGCTTCGCTCGCCAACCCCCCAGTTTTGGTTGTGGTTTTAATTTTAAAACTATTTACTGAAAATATTATTTATTACTTGGTGTATTATTTAAATGAATATACAAAAGTATTAAATATAAAATGAATATTTGATCATAGTAAGCACCATATTTCTGCGTCTATCATCTTTATGCATTTTTCGTGGAATTTTGTGGTTGTATTTCCTTGTGCAATACGTGGGAGTCTTCTTGGTTCTGCAAACGTCGCTTTATATATCGGGTCACTTTCTTCTTTGGAAATTCTGGTTTGTTCTTCTGTGAAGTATTGCACATATCCATACGCTAATGGTCCTTTTCTATCTCTGACCATCTCATAATAGGCTAGGGTTCCAAATTGTGCAAATTGTCTAAAGAACATCTCGTCTTTTTCTCTATCATTTCCAACCCAAGGGAGTAATCAAAATAATCTGTTTGGCTGTGTCATTTGGGTTACTACATGCATCTCAGATCTAATTGTTGGCTCTTCATTCAGAGTAAGATCGATCAATTCTCCTGTTGGTACTCTGAGATTAGGGATTGTTGCGGGTTCATGGTACGGTGCTGTTCTTCGGCTGTTTCTATTTAATTCATTCTGCTTTGCTAATAACGATCTGAGCTCGTATGCTCTCTGTGTTTCTCTTTCCGATCCAAATGATATGGTGATTTTCTTGGTCTCTCGTCCGTATCAAGTTTTTCTACGTAAGTATTTTGAGGTTCTCCTATTTTCTTGAATTCTTTTACTATGTTTGATAGTGGAATGTCTATGTCGCAGAACATTGATATGGTGGTTCTTGGTCTCGGCTCCATTCTGTTTCTTTTCTTTTTCTTTTATTCTGCAATTAGATTATGTTGTGGTCATTAATAATGTTTAAAGTTTTGGTTAAAATTTAGTGAATTATGAGCATTCTTCTTTTTGTTTCGGTAACAGTAACATTTTCTGTGTGCTTTTTGACGTTTTACTTTCAAGGGTTTCGCGATATAAATGTGGGGTATTGGGGCTTTCGCGACTAATTGAGATGTCTACGAGTTCGAATTCTTCATGTTTTGAGATGAGTTTTCGTCTCCTGTCATTTCTTTTAAGTGGTGGGTGGGCATGTCTTATATTAAGACATTGGCATTTGCTTAGGCATTTCAATTTTATGATTATTACTACTATTATTACTATGATTGCTAATTGAATGGCTACACTTCCATATAATGTTGTGTCATTTCTATAATTCTGTCTTTTGTGTTCGCCTTTCTCTTCTAACTGACTCATTATTTCGTGTAGCGATTTTCCGTCATTATTAGTTATATCGGGTGTTAATATCCTTGTTGTTTCTAAGCTATGTTCTTTATTTAGGAACGTATGGATGTCTGTTATTTTGAGGTCTATATCTGGTTTGTATGAATAAGTGTATTCTGTGTTTCTGATTATCTCTCCAGTTATCGTTGCTTCTGTGGTTGTTTCTATGCAAGTTGGAGCTAGACGCACAATTCCCTTGTTGTTATTTTGATTCCGTGCTTGTTTTGACATATGATATTTAGCGTTTCAGGTTCAGTCGTGGAATAAAGCCATGATTTATCATATTCTAAATACGTTCATTGTATCTGCATGTTCATCCTGTATCGTATGTCGCAGTGACTGATTGCTTTCTGGCTGGGATTTAAGAGTAATGTTATTTCACAGTCTCTGGATTCGGGCACGTTCCTGAGTGTTCCTAGGATCGGGCATATATCTGCATAGTGTGTCGTGATGCAAGTTTGTCTCTGTTCTTCATTAAATTTAATATATCTTGTGTGGTCGTAGCTGATAGCTGTATATTAATGGGACGGTTTTATGAAAGCTTGACCTATTGTCTTGTTCTTCATGTTCTGTGGCACATTGATTGGGTGCATCCTGTATAATTGGTATGGCATTCGATCTACCAGTGGCAGATGCAGCTCGGCTAACGTTTTTCGTTTTGGTGTATGGCATCGATATTTGATATTTTGGCTAGTTCTTCTGCTCTCATGTGCTCTGGTGGTATTGGGAATTCTAAGTCTCGACTCACTCTTTTTACGTCCATGTTCATTTGATGGAGCACATCTTGTTTCATGAGTTCTGGATGCATTTTTCCTTCTTTAAGCTTTTGTAAAATTGCTAGTAGCTTCTCATTGCTTTTGATGACGTGGTCTAGTGTTGACTCCAATCGTTTTACGTATATCATTATTTCGACTTGATAATTCATTTCTCCCTTTTCTGGTAGAACGCTTTTAATTGTTTTTGTTAACTCTCTTTCAAATCCTTGTAGTACTTTGTGGTGGTAGCTGGTTATGTTGTATAGTTCTTCGAATTTTGTTGAAATTATGTGAGAGTTGCCGTCTATCAGATGCACTATTTTGGTCTGATCCTCGAAAAGCTGGTCTATGTTTCTGTTTATATTTTTCACTTCGTCGTCGGTCACTAGTTCAAACAAGCTATTGCTTATACTTCCTATTATATCTAGTGGTACTAGCTTTCTTGCTCGGGTGCTTCGTGGATGTTGCGCTGTTGGGTATTGGGCGTGTCCTACAGTTGCTATTGTTTCTTTTATTGTTTCTTGGATATTTGCCAACTCTTGCTATTTTATATCTAGTGGGTCAATGGCTAAAGCGTGTCGGCATTTTCTCTCTTCCATTATTGTTTTACAGGTTTGGAATATTTCTTTGTATGAACTTCTTGCTCTGAATGACTGCATAAAGTGATGTAGATGTTGAGTTTCCATGTTGCTCTTTTTATTCTGATCACGTTCAATTTTTCGAAATATATTCCAGGATTGGGCCTTAAGGATTCTATCTTGTATACGGGTTCACATTTGTTCTCGTTGAGTAGATTAAGTGTTATTATTAAAATGTTTAAAATTCTCATTCTGTAACATTATCATTGATTAATTGAGGGAATCTGAATCATCATCATCGGACTTATCTGCTACTGCTTTTAATTTGTCTATATGTTTTCGTATACGTTTGCCGTTAGGGTATTCTAAAATCACATTTTGCCTACCTAGAAATTCGATTATTTTCAGCGATTTATTTCTTTAAGCATCGAATTTACTTACACGGGGTTCATTGATTAGTCTCCCAGATCCGCCTACCTTACCCTTAAATGTTTTAACCTTTTTATCGTATCTTTCTTTTGTTTTAACCTTGTTCGCTATTTGGGTTTCGCCTACTAAGATTTTCATTTCTTTTAACCTTAATACTAAGTCACGCATATAAACATTATATGTTTTTAATTTTTCGTCAGACGGTATTCTCAAAGGGAAACGCGCTATTCGCCCGTAAACTAGTTCAAATGGGGTGAAGTTAGTTGCTGCGTGCACGCTAGTGTTGTAGGTAAATGTCGCAAATGGTGTTAAGTGGTCCCAATCGTCGTATCTTTCGGAGTATATTCTAATAAATTCTACAAGTGGCGCGTGACTTCTTTCTAACGACCCATTTGTTTGCGGTCTGTATCCTGAAGTTGTAAGATGATTAATTTTGAACAACTTGAGGAGCCATTCGACTATGTTGGAGAGGAAACATGCCTCTATCTGAGCGTATGGTCGTGGTGCTCCAAACTGGCAAATGAGATACTTTGCTAGTGCATCATCTATTGTGGTGGCATTAAGGTTCTTGATGGATATGGCTATTAGATATTTTGTTAAATTACACTGCATCGTTAGGAGGTGACAGTTGCCTCTTGGATTTTCTGCTCTTGGCAGCTTGCGCATCTTCGACTATAGTCCTGAACATCATTCCTCATTCCTGGCCAATAATATCGTTCCCTTATTTTCTTATAAGTTTGATTGATTCCCTCGTGTCCTCCTGTCAGGCTGTCGTGAAGATGGCTGATTATTTCTTTTCTGTGTCACTCACAACATTGTCACTCTTATTCCGCTTTGACGAAAATGTTTGTAAATCATCTCTAAGATGGCAGGTGACTCTAATTCGTCTAATATATCTCCTTTTCTTGCCACTCGGTAACTTTTGATTCCTTTGTTCACGAGTGTTTCTTTTAAATTCTGAAGCACCCTGTTTAAATCTTCCATTTTTATACGTTGAAGTATTTGTCTTTTATTATTACTGTGAATATGTGGTGCATTTTAAATGGCGTGATTAGGACTTGTCCTATTTTTAGCTTCTTACTTTTGATTTTCATTAGATCTACAACTCCAATTTTTACTAATAGTCTAGTCACAGACCACGTGTTGTCACAGTCTGCTGATAGGAAATGAACAATGTTGTCTCTTTTGTGCGTAAGGCATTCTCTTATGGTAACTATGTTGAGACTAATTTTCTTGAATTCCTTGGTTATGTGTGTTACGGCACCCTCCGATTCATGGTCATCTTTTGTTGGAGGTCTACTGAAAATAATCATTTTTATATTTGTTGTTAAATATGGGAATCATGTGGTCCCCAAATGGTCATCATGTGGTATTTATGTGGATTTCATTTAGTTCCCATGTGGTTAACACTGGCATAATTAGCATTCTGTCAAATTATTTCACACATAGCTTGTGGTGACTATGTAAAAATCATGTGGGAATGTTCGTGAAAGCCGTCATGTAAGAATCTTCTGATGCCATTGGTATTTGTTGGAAAGCACTTGCAAGATTAAAAATGGAAAAGTATGTTGCTCCTTCCAATTGATCCATTATATTTGCGATGTTGCGTAGGGGGTAAGCATCTCTGATTGTCTTTTTGTTAAGTTTTCGGAAGTCGATCACCATTCTCTATCTCGTGTTTCTGTGACTGTCAGGTTTCTTCGGTACTATCCATATTAGTGAGTTGCATGGTGAATTTGACTCTGTAATAATTCTGTCTCGTAACTTCTTTTCTACACTTTCTCTAACCACTTGTTTGTGTTTTGGCGGATGCCTGTATTGTTTCGTATTTATTGGTATATCATCCTCTAAATGTATATGGTGCTGAATCATGTCTGTGCATGGTAATTTGTTTCCAGGCAATAGAAATCTGTCTAAATAATCCTCTATAATACGATCTACAATTTATAATTCTTCTTTATTCAGGTGGCTTCTTCTGATAGCTTCCTTCATTTTCTCTAATCGTTTAATGTTGTCGACTATGATTTCGCCGTTAAAATCACTATCTGTCTCTTCTAAAAATTCTGGTTCAGTCTCGAACGGTATGAGTTCTTTGGCATCAACTTCTATGGTGGCATCGTGTCCACTTGTATTTATTGCTAGCATTTTGCATGTGTTGTTATCATTGATTACTACTCCTTCTCCCAGGAACACGTCTTTGTTTCCTACGTCAATTCTGGGTGTATATCCTTCTTTCAATTCACTTTTGATCAAATTGATTCTGACAACTCGTCTCGTTCTGGCTTTTATAATGTGTTTTGTTTTCATGGGTGCATCTGCATTCTCTGAAGCATTCACGTTGCATGATTCTTTGTCATTATTTCTCTCCTCAACTTGTAGTATGTCACTTGACTTATAAGGATTGTGTGTTCTTTTCTTTTGCTCTCTATATTCTTTTTCTTGTCCCAAAAATGGCATTAGATGCATTACGTCTCCGCTCACCATCAGAGCATTGTTGTGATAAGAAATGACCGCTTCTTCCTTCTTTAAGTAATTTATTTCTAATAATCCATCGTGCGGTGTTGGAAAGTCGTCTCTAAATATATGAAATTTTACTGGACTATTCTTGATGAGTAGGTAAACAGACCCTAGAGTTGGCACTGTTTCTGCAGTAATCCCTCCAAGCCATCGTACATCTTGCATGTTTATTGGCATGTTGTCGTCTATGAAGCCTAATTTTACGAAATTTACCGTTGCTCCATTGTCTATCATGAATGTCATCCATGGTTTAGTGGTCCTTTCTGGCACTCGTATTCTCACTGCTGTTGGTTCTTCATTTTCCCAATTAAACTCTTCAGGTCCCGTGCAGTTGGCTGAACACATTCTTGAAACTCGGGCTGTTTTGTCAGGATCGTAATTACCGGTGCTCTTTGCTGTCCGTAGCTGTTCTGATTCGGGTTATGCTTCCCTTGATTATAGTTTTGCATTTGCTGTTGGTATTTGTGTTGATCTGGATCCTGCTGTTGTCTCTGGCTCTAATTTTGTTCCTGGCTCGCCATTCTTTCTCCATGACGAGCCCCTTGAGAGTTTAAATTCTCTCATTCAGTTTTATTTTGTTGATAATTTCATCCGTTACCGCTCCTCCAATTATTTGGATAATTATTATAATTTTCTCGTCTATCTGGACCGCTGGGTTGATAATCTTCGCGACGCCCATTTTCGCGGTTAAAGATTTGCCTTTAATTTCGGGTTAATTCACGTACCTCATATAGTCTTCTTGTTCATTTACATAACCTATTTAATTCTGTTCTCTTTGATTTCGCTCGTCATATCTATTCTGGCTTCTATATCCCTCGTGTCCTCTATTATTGTATCCACCTTCATTTCTATATCCATTATTATAAGAGTTGTGTCCATTATAATGATTTCGAGTTATTCGTGGCCTTGCGTGATTCAAATCGTACAGCTTCTTCGTATGCTTCTTGCAGATTTTTAGGTCCAATCATGTCTACTCGTTCGGACAAATTCGCTGGTAATCCTTTTATATATATGTCAACTGCTAACATTTCCAGTGGTTCCATCATTTTATCAAGGTTCTCTTCTCCCTTTTCTTCTTTTAGAGCGTTTTTGGCGCTGCTTAATAGCACATTCAATTCGTTGTAGAAATCTCCCACTGTATCATCTTGTCTCATTCTTAGCGTTTGTATGCGTGTGTTGTAATAACTGAAGTCTCTTCCTGGACCAAATCTTTGTTTCAAATGCTTAATTAATTCTTCTATTGTTGTTATAGTTTTATTGTTGAGACTCTTCTTTGCTGGTCCGGTTATTCTCTGCAACACGTTTCTCATAAACTGTGGTCTAATGTCGTTGGTGACTAATTCATTTGCATTCTTCAAATCTTGGAAGTAGTTTCGCAGCTTGGTGTGTCTTCCATCGAAACTTGGTATGCCGCTTATGCAATTCATAAGCTGAAGGGCATCATAGGCATGTTGAATGTGTCGCTTGTCTTCTAAATAAATTATCTGTCCTTCTAAATATTCGGAAAAAAACTGCTTAATAATCTATAACACCGTCGATGCACGATATTCTTGAATCTTGCTTATCTCTTGTTAAACCGAATTCTTATCTATTGCCTAATGTTTATTTTCTACTCTTATATCTTTTGTTGCAAACAATGGTTATGAGAGAAAAATCATAACGTGGATATTGCGTGCATTAACCAAATTAAATAATGAAAACTTTATGGCAAATCAAGGAAATTGTAGGACCCCCCTTTTTTGCATTCGAAATTGTGGGTAATAATTATAATAATTGATAATAATAGAAATAATAATGGCAATTATTTAATGTTCTCGCATGTATGTGCTTAAACTAAGGGTTTATCCAACAAGAATCATCAAATTGTGGAGTTTTTAAGACAAAGGAGAGAAGTATAGAAAGACAGAGTGAGTAAATTTCCAAAAAATAATTTTAAAGTAATTTAATTGACTTGTTGAATCGCGAAAAGTAAGTGTCACGTCAACCTACTATAATGTAGACTCGCCGCCCAACGCACCCGCAGGTAACATGTCGACCAACAACATACCTCACCACGGTATTGGGTATATTCCATGGCAGACATAGCAGAGGCCAAACAAACCAACAACGGTCGGCAACGCAGAACGCGACAAAACAACCAAGCTAATGACACTCGCAGCAATGGATGAAAGGGCAACGATCCTGAATAAATCAGGTCAAACAAGGGGAGACACCCCTCAGCTACCGGACAATAAGGAAGCCACCAATCTTAGACGAACAACCCGAATAAGTGGAAATCGATACGACAATGAGAGAAATTACAATAAAGAAAACCATTACAGCTGGCCAAACTAGGGGACGCGCACGAGACGCACTGATTAACAAAAGGGGCACCCACCCCTACGGAGACTCACACCCTCCCTAACTCCTGATTGGCCAAATCCTTCCCTATGCTTATGTGTTACCCACATCCCTATAAATACCAATGGAAAGCAAGGAGGAGTATTCTTTCGTATTCCGGAATTCCTACTGATAGGGCGAAGCTCTGCCCGACTCGCGACTTAAACTATTATTCTGTAGTCGAACTTAGAATCAGAGCGTTCGCCGAGTTTTTGGTCTCAGTCAGTCACATATCTACCTCAGACACGAGTTGTGCTCAGTCGAGGTCTTGTACTATTTTATTATCTAACAAGCTAAATAAACTATTTCTTTTAATCAATCAACTCTTGCGTACAAATTATTACATCTCAAACTATGTGCCCTTTTGAGACGAGCTGCGACGCCAGTACGAGAGCGAGGCACCCTATCGGTAACAACGTATTGAGCTTCATTAAGGTAAGTCGATTCTCCAGTAAACCTTCGACAATTTATATCAGTGTCGCATGTGTCTTTATTGTGTCAGTATTGAAAGTGTAATCTTAACTAATTCAGTACATAAAGAATCCACTCTGAGTTTCCTCGGTTCGTGAGCTATCGCTATTATCAGTCCGCTGAGCTACCGGTCAAGTCGTGTACTTCTTTACCTTTTACCTAGGCGGTACCACGCGAGCGGACTGCGCTAAATAAAAAGTCTCTTCGACTCGGAATTTATAATTATTTCTAACGTGCGAGTATTCGCTCTGTGCGGCCACCCGGACGTAACAGAAATTGGGGGCCCCTTCCGATCTTGGTTTTTTTCGTATTAGAAGTAAACGCCACTAGATCAACAGAATTATGGCGTTAGGCGGGCCGAACAGAGCAGACGAAGCATTAAGAATTTTAGAATCAAATGCGAAAGTACTAGAACCTGATGCACAGAGGGTCGATTGGGACATAAAAAAATACGCAACATACTTTCGCGAACTAAAAGTAAAATGCTCAACCAATAATGCGATATGCGACGCTTTAGAAGCAGAAATCGACAGGGACGAAATCGAAAGAACAATCAATTGCAGCACCCTAGTTAACATTATAGGGGATTTCATAGCAGCTCGCGTTAATCCGACGTCGCTAATCAAATTCTGGGCGGGAGATGATGAGGAAGATTTAACGTATATACCGGAATTAATCCTTAAACCGGAAATTACGGATGATTATCAAACACTAGGTATTCCGAGCAATACCATGTCCTTCGACGATAATTTAAATAAAACGGGACATTCATCGAGTAAACAAATAAATGCGGACGCAGTCGAAGTCAAAAAATTTTAGTTTTCGATACCACGAATAAACACTTAGACCGAGAGAAAACTTACTACAGTCAAGCGCGGACTCATACATATGCGTCAGTGAGTGTCTTACATAGTAAAGCGGCAGAAAAGGTAATGCGAGATTTACCGAGGTTTGATGGAAAAAACATACCCGTGCACGTATTCGTGTTGCGATTACAACAAGCCGCGAACGCACTTACGCCGGAAGGAGAACTTGAACTCGCAAAATTAATTTACTCGAAATTAGACGGCGACGCATACAAATCGACAATCAATAAAACATTCAGATCAGTAAAAGAAATTAGTAAGCACCTCGAATCAACATTCGGTTCGGGAAAATCAACGGACGAACTACTCGGAGAACTCGCGAAAATGAGGCAAAAGAAGGGAGAAAAAGTCGTTACTTATTCTAATAGAATCCGAATTTTAGACGTAAACATCAAAGCGGCAGCGAGTATGGAGAGAAAAGCGACGTCAAGTTTTAACGCGGAACTTAGTCGAAAATTAATATATTATTTCAAGAAAGGACTGGATTGGCCAATAAACACGCGACTTGGCAAATTTAACGACGTAAACGAAGCAATTATACATACAATAGAAATAGAGCGTGATTTCGCATGCTATCAGGAAAATCAAGATTAAAAAAATAATACGTCTCAAATTTGCGTAGTAAACCCTCAAGCCATAGAAAAATGGTAAATCTGTAGTAACAAAGGCCATACAGCACAAAAATGTTGGTACAGAAATCAGATTCCAAATAACGAAACCGTAAGATCACCAATTCGACCACAAACGAACACGAGGGAGGAGCCTAACAATAGTGCGAGGCAGGATGCGAGACAGACGCCATGGCGAAACCAACCCCCACCGCGAACTATGCCACAAAACCAAGGGGAACAATATGTTCACAGACAGAGAGTAACTTTCTCCAACGAAAATGCGCGCGCCGAAAAACCTAAATGCAATTACTGTAAAAAAGAAGGCCACTTTATAGCAGAATGTAGAAAAAGAGAATATAACAATAAAATGCGCGAAACACAGGGAAACGAAACGGGTCAATCGTATTAGGGTGCGGGACGAACGACCGAAAGCAGGCTGCGACCGACACAGTGGTTCAACCGTCGCGAACAACAATAAGTATCAGCGAAGTAAAACTCAGCTTGTGCGTAAAATCACCCTCAATCAAATTAATAAATCCACTAAACGGCAGAGAGATCGTGTTAATATTAGATTCAGGAGCAGGACCGACTTATTAAAAGAAGGCGAATGCATAAAAGGAGTCAAAGTTAACGAAAACGCGATAATTAAATTAAGGGGCATCACAGCAGGAGTGACACGTACGCTTGGCACAATCACATTATACTTCACGCATTTTAAAATAGAATTTTATTTAGTGAACAACGATTTTCCAATAAAATAAAACGGATTGTTGGGGTGCGATTTTTTCGCACAATCGGGAGCTAGTATCGATTACAAAAATAATTGCTTAAAAATCGAAGAGCAAATGATCGCTTTCACTAATAAAGTAAGGGAAGAAATCACGGAAATTGAATCGAACGGAGAAACAGAACGAAGCGCGCTACTAACAAAAAATTTTAATCAAATCACTCTAGGGGGGATAAAAAGTCTAAATCTAGGAAAAAATGAAGAAAATATTCTAAATCAAGGACGAAATCAAATCGAAATCAGAGGACTAAATCAAGAACAAAAACGAGATAAAGTCGGCGAGATAAAAAGTCAAAATCCAGGAAAAAATGGAGAAAATATTCTAAATCAAGGTCGAAATTAAATCAAAATCAGATGACCAAATCAAGAACAAAAACGAGATAAAGTCGTCGAAATAAAAAACCTAAATCAAGGAGAAAATGAAGGAAATAATCTAAATCACGAACGAAATCAAATCCAGAAAAACAAAAATCTAAATCAAGAACAAAAGCAAGCCAAAATCGGAGAAAATAAAAATCCAAATCAAGAACGAATGCGGGACAAAATCAGCAAAAACGAAAATCAAAATCAGGAAAATTGGGGAACTAATCAGAGAAAGAAATCGGGCAAAGATCGAAGGACTAAATCAGGAAGAAAAACTAAATCAGGGCACAGCCAAAAATCTAAATCAAAGTTAAGACGAAATCGGATATATAAAAACAATTCTTGAACAAAATCAAAGTAACAAATTAAACGAGGAAATGGGGAGAGAAAATTCAACAGAAAAAGAAAGCGCGCTTAAAAATCTGGAAGCAATCCTGAGAGACGCGGAACGGGTCTTAAAAAAGAAAGTGCAGGTGGAAGAGATTATTTTTAATATACACACTAAAGCAATAAGTGTGATCCTAAGCCTCAACAGCCCAAACGGGTACAGCGCGGAGGGTACAAGAATAACACTAGAAAGAATATTGGATGCAATTAGGATAGGCACCAGGCGAGAGGTGAAATTTCACGACATTTTAGAGAAAGCGCACGAGCAACTGTCAAAAATACGGAGGGACCTCCAAAACGAACGGGTAGAAACGTGCGTATACTGTCAACCGGTCTCGATCATAAGTAATGACAGAATAAAGAAAGTGTCTGAGCAACTACGCTTGGAACATATTTCCGCAAAAAGGAAAATCAGGGTACAAGAACTAGTGGAAGTATTCCACGATATATTTCATGTAGAGGGGGAGCGACTGTCAAAAACACCGCTACTTAAATTAACAATACCGATGATCGACGAAGTACCGGTATCAACTAAACCCTATCGAGGCTCACCCGAGGAGGGAGAAGAACAAGAAAGACAAATAGCCGAACTATTCAAAGATAGCATTATCGAAAAATCCACGTCATCTTTTTGCAGTCCGTGCTTTCTAGTTCCAAAAAAGCCAGACTCCAGAGGCATTGTTAAATTCAGATTAGTTATCGATTACAGTAAAGTCAATGCTAAAACACTGAATGATCAATATCCTATGCAAAATATACTCGACATCCTTGACCAACTAGGGGGAGTCAAATATTTTTTGGTATTCGACTTAAAGTCGGGTTATCACCAAATAGAGATAGCAGAAGATTACAGGCATAAAACGGCATTCGCCACGCAGAGCGGATTATATCATTTTACGCGCGGCAGTTTCGGCCTACGCAATAGCACTAGCAGTAACAGAGTACCATTAACAGAGGTGCTAAAAAACGACGCAGAATTTGCGTGGACAGAAAAGGCACAAAAGGCGTTTGAAATTCTGCGCTACAAATTATGCTAAGAACCTATTTACCATTCCTGGATTTTAATAAACCGTTCACGCTAGTAACTGACTCGTCAGGGTACGCACTCGGAGCAGTGTTGTTAAACGGAGAACGGGGAAAAGAACACCCCTTCGCATATATGTCACGCACGTTAACAGAGGCGTGTAATGGAATCCCCGATTCCATTACGCGCCTACGACGCCAATTTAAGTAGGTCACACAAATTTTACACGAAACGAGAAAAACACATACGTGAGACACTCGCGAGCATCGTCATCACAGCAGCAGCAAGAAGCAGCATTTCCTATCACAACGTATTCCTAAAAAAATAGAATTAACGCCTAGAAAAAAAATGACGGCGACGAAACAAAAAGATGTCACTAAACTAGTCGCGATATTCCTCACGAAAAGCGACGGAAATCAAAATAGCTATGCGAAGAACAAGCATCAGCCGAGTACGCTCTCCAGCAAACGAATCGAGAAAAGATACACATGACAGTACGCAGGCGACGAAAAGCAGCAGGAGAGCTGTCACAAGACGCTTTTCCTAAAAACTGAAAGTAATAAAATTTTTATGAGATCACGCAAAGTCGAGAGGAAAGTCGTGAGAATATTAGGCACTCCTAATATGGAAAATCAACGTTACAGATTCTCCAGTATATAAAGACCGGAAGCAAAAGGGTGCTCGTCGTGAGTTTTCCTGAAGTAGCTTTACAAGCCGAATTGCTGCCAGTCGCCAGACCAATAAATCCGAACCAGTTAATATTGAATCGCTACCAGTCTGTCCAAGTTGTATAAGTGCGGCGATCACTAAGACATACCATCCTCCCCCGTCACTAAGAGGAGAAACGACACATCAAGGCGCTCATCTGTCTGCACCTGCTCGAAGGAGAAACGAGCCGAAGGGATCCGAGACGCACACCAGCTTGACCGCACTGAACCACCGACGCCAGGCTCTAGAAGCGACAAGGATCCACAGCTGCAACCTCCTGCCGTTCACATCTCTACACACACACACACACTTACGAATTTAGACACTAGAAGGTACTTTTCTCTTTTCTTTAACACGTATGAAATACATTATATTAGTTTCTTTAAAACTTAACCCCGTCTAAGTGATTTCGTTATCCGGCTCCCTTTCCCGGAAGGCAGTGACCGCATCTGCGGTAGCCAAAAGGGATTTCTTTATAAAGCTAAATAAATAATAAATAACAGCAGATAGGAACTCGAATAAAAGTAAGTATATTGGTGAGTTGCGTTCATTCCGACGTAATAAAAGCCCCCCCCCAACACCCCCCCGCAGCCCCCCCTCCAAATAACGTAAAAATCATTCATTAAAAAAGAACAATAATGTTCGTAATTAATAATTAATTTATTCAATAAATTGTGTGTACACACAAATCAAGAAGACTGTAGAGAAGGAGAGTCAACGAAATAGGAGTTTGGAGTCAGAAAATACTGAAATCTTTTTCAGACACCTGCCGCCGCGTGGTGGCGCTTCAAACAGAAGTCATCTGGTGACGTCACTCGCGCATGCGTAGATGCGGCTAACTGTGAAATTAAATTTTGTTATAAAAATAAATAGTCTCTGTGAACCTTACAAGAATAAAAAATTGACGATAAACAAAAATTGCCAAATAAATATGTTGACAATCAATGTATTTATTCGTTAGAGACTAGACACTGGTCATACATTTCGTGGCTATTTTTGGCCCCGATATATTCAAACTTAAGTTTTCTAAACGTATTTTTGGCTACTAAATCTTAGCTGATGTAGTTAATTTTTGAAGTGAATACTTCTATAGGCTCGCTAGGTACACATTTTTACCAGGGAGTGAATCGAGAAAAAACCGACCGTCACGCAGTTATACCGAACGGCAGAAAGAATTGAAGTTAATTTAAAACCAACAAAACATAAATTTAAATGATGAATTTCAAAAGCGTCAGATAAAAAACATTAGCACGTGACTTCTGAGTTACGGTGCTTACTATGATCAAATATTCATTTTATATTTAATACTTTTGTACATTCATTTAAATAATACACCAAGTAATAAATAACAAATAGTTTTAAAATTAAAACCACAACCAAAACTGGGGGGTTGGCGAGCGATGCGAGCAGGGGGGCGAAGCCCCACTAGTATATATATATATATATATATATATATATATATATATAAAAACAGTAGTTTACCTTCTCGCCATCCCTATAATACTCCCGCTGGATGGTCGGAGGAGTGTGACAAGGTTGACGACACAAGGAACAGAAGGACCCGATGTCTACCCACCAGGGCGTCTGGGTGTGACAGGGAAGAGTGAATAACGGGAGCTCTTCCTTCGGGAGGTCATCATCAACATCATCATCGGAAATCGGGGAAGGCGGCTGCGTCACCGGGATCCGACGGTCGGCCTACACAAAAGAAATACAAAGAAGAAGAATAATTACACGAAAAGGGAAGCGCTTGAGGTGAATTAAATAGAAAAACAACAGAAAAACTTGCCCAACCGACAGGGTCCATCGGGACCCAGGCATGATAACACCGGCGGAATACACGACCCACTGGATCGAAGACCGGAGCCAGGAATGAAAACACTACCTTCCCGAGCCGAAACAAGATACCAGCACAACGCACTACCGGAGTGAACATCTTTAACGGATAAATGAAGTCACGAAGAAACAGGGGACAAAAAGAAACTGAATGCGGAAAGAGCAGTCAGAGGGTTTTTAAGGAAATACGGGTGGGCGGCCCCGAGAAGGACCGAGAGGGACAAGGAAAGCGAAAACCCAATCAGACGACAAATTTTCCGAGTACACCCCCGCAAAAAAACCAATTAGAGGTAAAAGCCACTGTCAAGAGGAAAGAACACAAGACAAGCCCACTGCAACATGGAGAGGGAGAGACCCAACAACAAGGGGACAACCACGCAGGACAACCATCAGCAAAGGGAATGGACCGCTGACGTACAAAAAAAAAATGAAAAAACAAAAGCAACACAAAAATCATGCTATGTAACATTATAAAACAAAGGGACGAACAAAAAAAAAAAAAAAAAAAAAAAAAAAAACGGCGAACGACGACTTTATATAAATATAAGAACTTACCTTCTCCTGCTCTCTACGTTTACATTTTTTCTCATCCCAATCCAGGAATTTTTTGAATCCTTTACTAATCAATTTTGATATATATATATATATATATATATCACATTGAATACCTGAATCAATTTTGAATCCCCAACGATCCTGGTGTGTTGTGAACTGGCTATCAAATTTTGAACTACGTCTTCTTAAATTAAATTTTGTAACCAAAATGTAATGCAAATTTCTTTCAAACCAAACTTGGTGTTATCATCTGTGTATAAAAACTTGTGAAAACTAGTCCTTCATGCGTTTCTCTTTGTACGCGACTCAGTGAACTATGATTTGTAAAATTGGAGTACTGAAATGTTTTGTAAAATAGCAAATAGTGATTCGAATTAATTCTCTTTCTGACTGTTCACTGTATGTTGAAATCTATTTTGTGGATGCTGTGTGCTTTTTTTGTGTCAAAGAAAAAGATTCGAATTCATTAAATTAAATTAAATTTGTAAAATTGTTTTAGAGTTCTACGTGTGTCACCCGATATATAGCTATGCGTGACGTCACCGCGTTCCTTGTGTGCTTGCGTGCGTCTCGAATTTCAAATTTCTACGGAAGATTGTACGTTCTTCATACTTATGTTTTTTTTTTGTTTATGCACTAACAATTTGTACTTTTCATTTTATCTTAATTATATACGCTCACTTACGTAAATTTGTTTTTATAATACTTTCACTCAATCATATAAAATTTAATACTTAAAGAGGCAAACAAACAGTCTCGCAACTGGCAAAGCCGTCATATCCCAGCTCCTCCACCAGTTTTGTTAAGTGATTTTATTGACCTTAACAATTATTTATATCGTCTGGGTCTCTCGGACTACACTCTAATACAAGAGCGGCCAGCAAGGAAAAGAAAATGAATACACTGACTGCGGTTGCGTAACTGTCGGTTTGTTTAAATATCGAAATGATGGAGATTAAAACATTTATTTGAGGACACTTACTTTGTTCGGTGAGTGGCGGGCTCTTTAGAGAATGATTTTAAATCAAAGTGACTTTCAACCCTCAAAATGACTTCTCAGAATACATTTTTCAAAATTATTTAGAGAAATTTGTTTAGACGATCAGCTTTAGAGAGAATAGAAATTGACTTGTGGACTCAAAACTCGGTGGCACAAACTTTTATTGAATCAATTTTATTTTGATTAACTTATGAAATACAATATACTGAACTTGACGTTAAACACTATATCCAACTCTAAAGAAATTCTAAGCTAAACTCTCGAATAACACTTTGAAATGAATTGCGTCCTTACTCTTAAATCGCACACACTGGAATGGGGAGATTGGGGGAGGCGAAGCTCGGAGAAAAACGTCATGACTTTCTCCCACACATGGTCCTTACTTCTCCTCCGCACTTCAGTTTAGCCGCGGTCTCTCTCTTACTCATTAGGCCTTATGGGCATACGCTACAGTCAACGGCTAAACTGCAGCTTCGACTGTACACGCGCGCTTTCAGTCGAGGGAGGAGAAGTTGTTTTGGTTTAGGGTTACTTGTGTACGTTGAGTGTTGAAGTTTCTGGATTTTTTCTTTCTTTCTTTTGTCTTGGTTTGATTTAATTTAATGTCTCTGAATAATAATCCAGAAACTTCGTCACTTAACACTCTTGACTGGTAAAGTATATTATTTTTCATTTATTGAAATTATTATTTATCTTGTATATAAATGATTTTGTTGCATTTTATTGTAAAGTATATTATGTCATTAATATTTCATTATAGTCAAAAATTGCATAAAAATTTGTTTACGGTTAAAATTATGATTAAAATATTGTTCTTATTTTAATTATTATTATTATTAATTTTTCAATACAATAATATGATTGTTATTTATGATTGTTGTAATTTGCTATATATAATCTACAATTTAATTAATGTATTCAATGCATAAGTTACAATTTAGTAAAAGTATCTTGTTCATTATTTGTTTAAGAATTGTCGATTCTGTGACGCAGTATAACCATATATCATTGAGTTAATGATTTACATTTTTATAATTTATATGTATTTTTATAATTATGAGGCATAGTATTATGTTCAAAGCCAGCAAGATTAAAGATTTATCGTTTTAGACTTTGTGTTTATATGCGGTAGTTGTATATGTATGTTATACACATCTACACATATGTAAGTGTTTAGTGGACGCAAGAGTATAAAACAAAATTCACCAATTCAAGATTTTAAGTAACAAATGTATTTACATATATACATACATGGTGATAGAAGCAATATAAGTGACTTGCGGTTGTCAGCCATAGCAGGGGAGTAAAAATTGCTTCCTCCTCAAGAGGAAGCTTTGTAATAGTAAAATTTTCAGTTTTGCTAATACTTCGTGGAAACGCATTTGGAGGTGTTTGGAGTACGAATCATACGTTTTTAGAAAATGTCCGTGCGGATGGCTGTGTGTGTGTGTGTATGTACGTATACCGCCATAATTTTGGAACCATGCAACGGATCGTAATAAAATTTGACATGCATATATTTTTTCTAATTCTGAATTTAGGTCATTTTTTGTTTTATGATTCTGACCATTTTATGGCCATATTATAGCCATTTTTCTATTTTTTAAAAAATACTTTTGCTTTTTTATAATGATATGATTTATACAATATATTCAACAATAGTGTATCTAAAAGAACATAAATTTGTCTACTTTTCCCGCAAGATTTTCTAGATTGACTGATCTGTTCATTTTTTATGATATAAAAGGTAATTTTTCGATAAACATATATAACTCAAAAAATAAATAGTTAAATGTTTTGAAAAAATTCATGACAATAAAAAACAACAATATCTACTAGTTGTAAAAATTTTAAGCAATTTTGGCGACTAGTTTTTGAGATAAAAATCAAAAACTAAAAAAAATGTTTTTTTTGTCGTACGATTACGGGAGTAAAAAGGTTTAAATTGAGTTGAAATTTTAGGAAAAGATTGATCTTTTGATCACTTCGGCTAGGTTCTTTTTGCAGCTTATGAAATCTTTTAGTTTAAAAGATATTAAGATTCAAATTCTTCAACTCTCACCCTGTATACTCTGTGTGACTGGACATTATTATTTTTGTTAAGCCATATAATTTGATAATTAAAGCTTAGTATATTTTGAGAGCTTTCATGGTTTTATAAAAAAACGGAAAAGGAGGAAGCTAAGTGCCAAAGACTTGGCAGCGGTTTTTTTGTACGACATGACAAAGTAGTGGTTGACAAAAACAAGCCTCTGCCGTTCACAGGCTTACAAGATACTCACTGTACAATAATATATTGTGATGATGCATGTGCTTTTAAAAAAAGGAGTGATAAGAAAGTAACTGGATTACAAGATTCACGAAGACAGAAGACAGAGAAGGTTTAGTCAGAAAAAAGGTAAAAGGAAGTAGAGTTAAAACATTTTAAAAATTTAGTCTAGGCTTACAATTTATACTTTATACTTTATACATATATTTATACAAATATGCTTACAATTTGTTTTACTTTTACAATTAAAGGCTGTAATGAGTATCTTATTACATTATTTTTTATACGGAATTGCAACCACAAGATTTAATACGTGATATATTTAAATATAATTATATCTATTGTCCCTATTGTTTTAAATTATCTACGCATTGGAAATTTCCTGTTTTCATGGTTAATATACATTCATATCTAAAACTGAAATCATGTCGCGCGCAACGCGAGCGCTTAATTCCTAGTCTTCTAAAATTTTAAGGTTTGACACGAGGAGATGTTTTTTAAGGCTGGCAGCTTTGTATAAGTATTTATCGATTAGGATTTCTCGACGGTGTGCAAGAGTGGTTTCTCTTGTTATATTAAGAACAAGGACATTTGCAGCAAATTTTTGGAAGACTGAGAAAAACTTTTATTCCAGAGGTGTGTACTGATTCCAGTTCTTTTAAATGAGAATCAGCTGCATTCGAGAAACATGGGTAGCCCTATTCCAAGATTGATCTTGTGAGGGCCTTATATGCATTAATTAGTGTTCGAGGTTTGACACTGAATGGAAAAGGCTTTAAGAAAGTTAAGAGTGCTAGTGGCCCTAGCTTTAATGTATTTTATATGGGTTAGCCATTTGAGACTGGAGTCGAAGACGACTCCTTGACTTGGTTCGATGGATGGATTTCGATGTTATTTATGTTAATTGATATATTTATTAAATTTGTTCTTCTATTGTTGAATAGGATGGTTAGATTTGTGGGGAGCTATATTAAGTCGTCTATTCTTGTTACGTCGGAATGAACGCAACTCACCAATATACTTACTTTTATTCGAGTTCCTATCTGCTGTTATTTATTATTTATTTAGATTTACAAGGAAATCTCTTTTGGCTACCGCAGATGCGGTCACTGCCTTCCGGGAAAGGGAGCCGGATAACGAAATCACTTAGACGGGGTTAAGTTTTAAAGAAACTAATATAATGTATTTCATACGTGTTAAAGAAAAGAGAAAAGTACCTTGTAGTGTCTAAATGCGTAAGTGTGTGTGTGTGTGTAGAGATGTGAACGGCAGGAGGTTGCAGCTGTGATCCTTGTCGCTCCTTGAGCCTGGCGTCGGTGGTTCAGTGCGGTCAAGCTGGTGTGCGTCTCGGATCCCTTCGCCTCGTTCCTCCTTCGAGCAGGTGTAGACAGATCGGCGCCTTGATGTGTCGTTTCTCCTCTTAGTGACGGGAGAGGATGGTATGTCTTAGTGATCGCGGCACTTATACAACTTGGACAGACTGGTAGCGATTCAATATTAACTGGTTCGGATTTATTGGTCTGGCGACTGGCAGCGATTCGGCTTGTAAAGCTACTTCAGGAAAACTCACGACGAGCACCCTTTTGCTCCCGGTCTTTATATACTGGAGAATCTGTAGCGTTGATTTTCCATATTAGGAGTGCCTAATATTCTTACGACTTTCCTCTCGACTTTGCGTGTCTCGTAAAAATTTTATTACTTTCAGTTATTAGGAAAAGCGTCTTGTGACAGCTCTCTTGCTGCTTTTCGTCGCCTGCGTACTGTCATGTGTATCTTTTCTCGATTCGTTTGCGGGAGAGCGTGCTCGGCTGATGCTTGTTCTTCGCATATCTATTTTGATTTCCGTCGCTTTTCTTGAGGAATATCGCGACTAGTTTAGTGACATCTTTTTGTTTCGTCGCCGTCATCTTTTTCTTGGCGTTAGCCATTTTTTCGGGTGATCTTCGTCTTAGAGCGCGTTTTGTCGCTACGCCTCTAATTCTATTTTTGTAGGAATACGTTGTGGTGGGAAATGCTGCTTCTTGCGGCTGCTGCGATGACGATGCTCGCGAGTGTCTCACGTATGTGTTTTTCTCGTTTGGTGTAAAATTTGTGTGACCTACTTAAATTGGCGTCGTAGGCGCGTAATGGAATCGGGGATTCCATTACATTCTTAAGCCAGGCCTTAAGCATGTTAGCACCGTTCTCTACAGCTTTAGCTGCTCTGTCAGGATTACAATCTGAGAAAGTAATTGCACAGTCATCTGCAAACTGTAAGTTACTGCATAGTCTAATGTTATTTTCTATATTTCTTACGTATTTGTTAAATAGAATGGGACTGAGAACTGAGCCTTGTAATAATCATTTATGTGTGGTACTGTCTGTAATGTGCCTTTTATTTAGGTAAAAAGAGATTTTTCTGTAACTGATTATATTTTGTATAAATGATGTTATTTTACTTGATATTTTTAATTCGATTGAGTCTCTGATTAGGGTGTTAGGGTCTGCATTATCAAATGCGCCTTCAATATCAAGCATTAGGACTGCAAATCTGTTTTTTGATAGGGCCCGACAGGATCTGGTTGCTAGTAGGGTTGTACTGTCTTGTGTGGATATTTGTTTTCTAAATCCGTACTGTAAGTTAGGGATAATGTATTTGTTTTCTATGTACTAGTCTTGTCTAGTTTTGATGATTTTTTTTCAAGGAGTTTGAAAAGATTCGGATCTAAGGCTATAGATCTGTATTCTTTGTTATCTGGTTTTAGAATGAGTATTGTTATGTATTCTGACTATTGCTTAGGAAAGGCTCTCTTTTCCAATAAGTCATTAAATATTTCTCTTATTTTTGCTTTTGTGTTTTATGGAATTTTTTGAATTATTTCATTTGACTTAATTTTGAGATTTTCGATAACTAAATAAAACTCTTTGAAGAGATGGGCTGATCTAAGTAATGGTTTGAGATATGGTTTGGAACTGAAACTGGCTGGGTTTGATCGCTGGTGCATAGTTTATCAATTGTATGTTTTATTTTAGGGTCATCATATTGAAATCGTTCAATACTCTTTGGGAAGTTAAGATAGCACTTCAATCCTTTCATCTAGTTCCATGTTGAGTTTGTGTTTGTAGTTGGGCCGAGTGTTTGTAAATAGTCTATAGTATATTATTTTTAGTTTGAACTGCTAGTTTCTTAAATGATTCATTTGTATCCCGGTATTATTGAAAGTTTTCTGTGTTTGGGTTTTTCCTATAATTGCTAGTAAGATTCTTCCTTTTTTCAACCATTATATCTAAAGCAGTTGTCTACCAGACTGGTTTAATGTTTTTAATGGATCTAGTGCTCTTGGAAATTTTTGCTCCAGAGTCCAGAAGCGTGTCAGTAATAAGTTTAGTGATAGGATCATGTATTAATAGGTTTTTTTTCGGGGATTTTGGAGGTTTTTTCTTCTATGTCTATCTGGAAAATCTTCCAGTTAACCTTGTTAGTGTTTAGTTTTTTTTTTCTGTTTGTTAGTGAATCAGGTTTCTGAAATGAAATCGATGCGCTGATTGGGAGATGGTCACTACCTATACAATCTTCTAATACTTGCAATTTTGTTTTATGGGTTAGATTGAGGAATATGATTGTTCTATCAAAAGAACCAGGTTTTTTTATAAATTTCGTGCATTAGCGTAGCCTGAGAGAGGTCATTTATGACCATTAAATTAGTATTTGTAATTTCTGAAGCTAGGACATTTCCTGTATGTTCTTGTTTACCGGTGCTTCACCTTGGATAGTGGGCGTTGAAGTCGCCACATATTATAGAATTCTCATATTTAGAAGCACGTTCCAGGAGTTTTTTAATTACTTTACTTTTTATTTGGATTCAATGGTCTCAATACAGATTAAAAATATGGAATGTTTCTTTAGTATCTCTAACTTCTGTGATCAGTATTTCTAAGCCTTCAAATTCTTTATCTGGGATAATAGTTTTAAGACTTAAATAATTTTTGACAGCTGTTAGTAAACTACCTTCCTGTGTATCTCTGATTCAATCTTTTCTTACGCAATTAAAACTTTTGAATCGCAATATATCTGTGATTTAAAAATTTTAATTGCGCGAGAAAGATTGCGTCATACCTTTTTCTTCTCAGACTACGGCAATTCCATTGCAAAATCCTTAGATTATTACTGTCTTTTCTTTCCATTTGTGTCACAGGAGTGTGTCATCGGTTTTATTAATGCTTGTTTGGATTAAGTGTAAACTGGGAGAATATACTGGACTTAGTCGAATAATGGTTTGAAACTTAAGATTAATGATCAAGCTTTTTTCTCCAAACAAATCAGTTTTATCAATGATTGATAATTTAAAGATTAAATGTCAGATCTTAGAAATGAGGGAGTACAGTGGATGAGCATTCAAGATATTGAGAGCACCACTAGCAAATTTAAGAGATCTGTGCTGCAGTTTACTCCTTGAAGTTGGACGACAGTCGGGTGGCTTGATCCTACCTGCCGTTATGTCCTAAGCTATTGAAAGCTGTCGTCGGACAGTAACTCTACGGGTTATTTTGCTTTCATAAGCACGGACGAGGACAAAGCTTCAGAGGGCGAAGCCGAGCGCCGTCGGTGCTTGGCTACCTTCGCGATCTATTTTGTAGAACGGCCTCCAGTAACCGCCGGAAAAATCTTTAGAATTCGCACTGTCCCGTTATACGCACTGATTTTAATTATACTCTCTCTATAGCTCATTTTGAGAGATGGTTGCACGGATGTTACTTTAATAGTGATGTAGTTATCGCGAATGTGGGGCTAATGGGAAATTTAACTAATGAGAGAGAAAGAGAGAAATGCGCAATAGAGGCATGCAGCCTATTTAATTAACTACACTTACCTTTTTCTTTAGCTCTGAAATGGGCCTGCTCTGCTCCCAGTACGTCCTCTCAGCAGCTTCAGGATTCAGCTTCCGAAGCGGATGGTTTCGATTTGAACGGGGCGACAGGGATCAGGAGCTTTCGGATTAATGATTCACTCGCGATTTAAAATGATATACAGTTTATTCGATTGCCACAAGATTTTAATAACGCTCGCTCGCAACTGGCTAGAGTTCCTGATTATTTAAAAAATAATGAACCACAACGTAATTGCGATAAATCCACAATGGCAAGTAAAATGATTTAATAATCTGAATGTTCAAGTTATCTCCCTAGCCGAAATATCCTAAGTTTTTACACTGATTTTAATTTTTCTAAGTCTTTGCACCGATTCGAATTTTTCTAAGTCTTTGTACCGATTCGAAAAATTCGAAGTTTTTGACCCGTCGGAAATTTTATAAGTCGTAGCACTGCCCGAAATATTCTAAGTCCCGAACGGTCGAAAATATTCTAAGTTCCAAGATGTTATACCGGACCATATTATAACAAATTTTATGTTAGCATCCAGAAATCTTTTATTCAAAGTCATTTCGTGGAGCGTATTCGGAGAAAACCGAGTAGGAGGAATTTTAACTCCAACGTGCAAAGTTTCTTTTTCTGTTTGTTTCGCTCTGACAATCGACGTTATCGTGACGAATGTCAATTCTCGCGTAAAGTACTTACGTATACCTTCCATAAGATGGCAGTACGTAAGCCTACTTATCATTTATTTTAACACATTTACATGTAAATCTTATTAAATGGTGAGATATAAAACATTGTTTTAAGGAAATGTAAAAGAAAATTGAAAATTATTTCAACTTAGTTAATAGAAAAATGTTGAGATAGAGAAACTGGTACATTTTACATGCCGTGCGCACACGCCTCCATAAATCCGAGGGATAACCTCAAAACAACGTTGCACTATCTCGGCCGTTACACACAAAGCGATCGAGATCGTTGTTACGCGACACATTCTGATCGGTGTAGCCGTGCCCACACGACTCCACCGTACCGAATGAATTCCTAACTTCAAAATCCGCCACGGTTCCGTCCTACTGCTACCGTACCGAAACACCGTAGCCGCGAACACCGAACATTCTTGTAACGAAATCGCGTAGATATTCCTGAAAATTGTCAACAGCGTAAGTTTAAACAATTCTATTTGTAAAATCGAAATATTTTTAACAAAACGCATAATTTATGAGAACCGCTCGTCGAAATCATTTAAAATTTTAGCAGCAAATAGCTTTTTTATAGTGAATCACCAGATAAAATTTTTAAGCATTTGACTACATTGTTTTAGAGGTATAAGAAATCAAAAAATTTTATGTTTGTTTGTCTTTTTTGAATAGTTAAAATATCATTATTGAAAGTCAATAACTATCATCATTATTCATTGAATAAAAGCTTTTTCGTAGGATAATCAGAGTTTAAAAATTCCTTAACTAAGAATACGAATGAATTCGATTTATATGATAGATATATTTGGAAAACTAAAATTGGACATTTAACAATGTTTAAACTGTCAGTGTGCAGCACAAGGAAAAGCACAAGCACATATTTACATACTTCAAGGTTATGGTGGTAACTTGAGTTGGTGGGTAAGTAAATATAGTCTTAATAGCTAATGTTTATTATCAAATCCATTATTCTTATGTTATCTGCATTGTATTTGCTTGATCTATTTTTTTTTTCAGATATTCGTAAAATTATTTAGAAATGAGTGACCGTAACAGTTTTTACTTAACTGTGTCTGTTGGAATTTTCAGTTCAAGGACTATAATCAATTTTGGATTTGCCGTGTCAAATTTCATCTCATAGTTGTTTCAGAAGATCTACTAACTGTAGCCAATTGTATTTCTGGTTTATCGTGTATTTTTAGAGATATAAAGTTATAATAATTTGATGTCTGGTTTTGAAATTTACTGGCTGATATTATTCAGAAACTAATGTACGTAAAGATCTGATCTCTTGTATGCACATTTCTTTTACAATAATAAAACAATATTTAATGTTAAATTCATCTCATGTGTGATATACTTTTAATTTCACTCATGTCACTTATACTACACTTCATTCTCTCTATATCAGCTCATATACTAGTTTTAGCTTCAGGCAATTTACGTGGATACTATCTACATTTTTCTACGTACTTTGCGAAAACCTTTTCTACTAAATTTTCTGTAACAATAGTATTTTCAAGTTAAAGATTCGGGACTTGTGTCAGTGATCAGTTACTTTTTTAAATAAAAATAACGTAATGATACTAAGTTCTTTTATTTCATTATATTTTATCGTTTTTCATTTTATACAGTTAGAAAATAACTCAAAGATACTACTTTAATAAACATATATTAATATAATACCTCTTTTGTTAAGTCATAATTCCGACCTATAATTAATTATTGAATTTTTACTTACTTGGGTTTAACTGCCTGGGCTGGAAACTCTGCTGCTGTGCTGTAGTCAGGCTTATACAGGATGGATATATTCAATAGAAAAACATTTGTAGTTGATTGACTTTCACGATTTATTCAAGATAAAGTTCTATAGGTATCGGGATCGCGACTTAAGCCTGGATAACTCTTGTTATCCAGGCTGGAAGTCGGCAGATAGAAGCGTCGTACAAGAGTCCAGATTGAGTGTATAAATAGAACTGGTTGCTCGGCGTATACAGGGTGTTCCGTCGAGACCCGAGGAGGGAGTTCCTTCATGGAAACGGTGTCGAGCGAACTCCGCGAGGTCGACGTAGAGCATGTGGCTCCATCTCTCGTGCTCGAGTTGAGCAAGCGGAGTCACGACTTGCTGCGCTCGCCGGCAGCGCCGCCGGCTCGAGTCGCGCGCGGTCGGACGAGCGCCGTGTCAGTTGTCGATAAGACGCCAAGCAAGTAACCTCGTGTTGACAAGCTAGCGAACGATCGAACGACTTTTTACTTTGCGAATACGAATACGTCAGTACGTCCGTTCGAGTGTTTTTTGGTGCTGGTGCTTGTGTTCTCTCTCTCTCTCTCACTCGTTCTCTCTCTCCTTCTCTCTAGATCTCTTATTCTCTTTAATTATCTCATTTTTCTCTCTTCTTCTATATAACGCTGCCTGCAATCGCGTTCGGCCTGCGTTCCGTTCCGTGAACGTATTTCGCGCGCGTCGAAACGTGTAAGTCGGTAGAATTGCGCTACCGACTTAAGTCAGCGGAACTGCGCCACTGACACGAGCGAAGATTCTCTCTGAGAATCACGATCACGACACACACACACAGACACGACACACGTTCTTCTTTCCGCAGCTTGTTTTATTTTCGATCTTTCCCCTCACATATTGAGCGTATTAAACACTCTTGTTTTCCGCTCAATCGATTTCTTTTATTTTTTCTCCCACACCTCACTCCTCGAAACACGAAATCAAAACAAGCGGGAATACTCGCCTAAGAGTATTAGCGCGCGACAATTCACAGGGAATACTCATTAACCTCGCTGATCTACTTATTAATCTGAGTGAGTCAGTTTCGGCTTCGTAACGATTCCGCTGATATTGCTTAAATGCAATACGTCGCAGGACTTCACACCCCCACAACTAGCCGATTGCCCATTGGTACAATGGCAAATTTATTGTAATATTAGATACAACTAAAATTAACTAGTGGTTTACACATAATTTTGTTCCTTATAATTCTAATATATTTTAACAATAATTTTTTTTCACTTAAAAATTCCAACTTATTTACTTAAAAATTTCAAGAATAGTTTTCTTTTATTAATTATTATTGTTTAAAATCATTAAATGTTTTCATTTTTACTGTTTTATATTTAAATTACTAAATATGCTGGAATTTTATTTACATATTTAAAAATCATCAATACATCGTTTATGCAGAATAATTTGATCAGAGTTTTAACATTAGTCTCAAAAATCTAGAAACTAACAATTTTCATAAAGAATATAAATTTTGTATACCTTGAAACGGTCACGACTTATCTCGGTCCTGTAATAACTAACTTTAGATAATAATATGAAATCTATTGATTTTATTATTTGACAAGTCGCAAATAATTACTAATCTGCGTCGTAATTTTGACGACAGATTTAATGGAAAGATTTTCAATTCCTTTAACAATTTTCAGATATAATAATTCATGTCCGGGATACCAGGTAGTGGAAGGTTTTTTCAATAATAAAAGTTTATTATTTGTTTTTAATAAACAAAATATATTCTATCGGTAGTCTCTTAAGATAGATTATTGCGTAAATTGCAAGTATTCTTTATAACAGATAATTTTGTATCTTCTCAAGGCGTGAATTGCACTTGAAAAGTGACTAGTCGCCTAAGTTGCGCTTGAGCTAGTGAGCTCATATTGGCCGTGCGGGTCCTTTTATAGCGAGCGGGAACCGTGCCGCCTATGCCACCGCTTCTCCTTCTCTTGCACTGCTGCGCCCTTTTGCGCCCGGTATTACTGCTACTCAGGAATGGTGACCGGAAGTGCAGAAAACGCACCAAGCGACTCACTTCAGACCGCACGGAGTAGAAAATGAATTTCTATAGTCCATTTTGCGAGAGTTGCTCTTCTGCTGTACGCGGATCCGGAGCATGCGCAGTGGCCTGCTCCGCGGCCACGCTCTCATTGGCGCTCCGCACTCGCGTGCAATTTAAAAAAAATGGAGGGCGGGGCTTTGTGTCAGCCTCTTTTCTGTTAGTTAACATCTTAATTAACATGAAAAACTCTTTGTGTACTAAAAAAAAAAAAAAAAAAAAAAACAATTAGAAAGCTACACAACGATTTTCACATAGGGATATACGTCAGTATAGGTAGCTTATATACAAGTAAACCCCCCATGACTATGCAAACGAATTTATAAACACTATCAGCTCTAAAAACCTAAATATTAACAAATAATATTTAAGATTAAACAAACTTAATTTAAACTAAAGGCCACCCCACCCTTAGCGATAAACATATGCTACTTTCAATCATTCTGCTCCAACGACGTTAGTGGCGGAGAGGTCAACGTCATTGCTCAGTATTCTTATGCTCCCGGGTTCAAGTCCGGTATACGGCAAATTATTATTTCTTTTTTTTCAACTTATAAAATTTGCAGTATAAAATGCACTATAAAAAACAATACAACTAAATTCGTTAAAATATTATACAAATTATATTTTATGTATAAATAGCTCTACTCGTCAGAATTGTAACACGTATTAAGAAAACAACATTATTAAAAAAACACATTAAAATAAAAAAAGAACAATTAGTACCTAAATATTAACAAATTATGTTTAAGCTTGAACAAACCTAATTTAAACTAAAAGCCTCCCCACCCTTGCGATAAACATATGCTACTTTCAATCTTTCTGCTCCAACGACGCACAGTGTGCCCAAATGGGTATTTTAGTTTCAAAATAAAATTGCACAGCGTAGGAGCAATGAATCTTGATGAAATTTTTTGAGCGTACAGTTCAAGTTATGTAGAATATGAGAAAACTATACAGAAATGCAATATTTTAACCCCCTCTTTACTGCAAAGGGCCAAAAGTGGGTATTTTTGTGAATTTGCGTAAAAAATTGATAATTTTGATTCTGGGGACAGTAAAACGTTAAGTTTTAATATACCACCGCTTTTTTTACATACATTTACAAATAAGTTTGAAGGAAAAACCGGTCCCAGGTCCAAAAATATTTTTAGTGGCTCGGGTAATCAGTGGAAACGGAAACGAAACATGGAAAATAGCGATTTTCGATGAAAAATCAGCTTTTTGAATAAAGGGAGTGATGTAAACGATTCTAAATACTTCCAAATTATTGAATATTCATTTTTTCGATAACTTTTCTTATATACATACATAAATTTGAGATTTTCAAAAGGGAAATTAAAGATTTTTCCAAGACGAAGATTTTAAGACTTTGAGAGCTCAAATCGACTACAAAACAAAGAATGGCATGCGATCAAGATTGTTAAGTGACGAAGTTTCTGGATAACTATTCAGAGACATTAAATTAAATCAAACTAAGACGAAAGAAAGAAAGAATCCAGAAACTTCGACACTTAACGTACGCGAGAAGTAACTCAAAACCAAAACAAAACTTCTCCTCCCTCGGCTGAAAGCACTCGTGTACAGTCGACGCTGCAGTTTAGCCGTTGACCGTAGGCTAGGCCCATAAGGCCTAATGAGTAAGAGAGAGAGAGAGCGCGGCTAAACTGGAGTGCGAAGGAGAAGTAAAGACCCTGTGTGGGAGAAAGCTATGACGCTCTCTTCAAACTTTGCCTCCCCCGATCTTCTCATTCCTGTGTGTGCGCTCCTAGAGACAGGACGCTTTCTCTCCGAGTTTTCACATTGAGTTGATTGAATATAAAAAAAAAGGATATTATTTTCTTTAGAGTTAAAAGATTTGGTTGATTAATATTTTTCTTTGAGTTTCGTATTGCATTGCTAATTGTCTCACATCGAACAATTGTATTGAATTTCATTGTACGTCACGTCAATTATCGAAAGAAGAATAAAACAAAATCCAAAACAGAACCCCAGCGCAGTCATAGTTTTGGTTCTCACCACTACCTCATTGATCTCGTTTTCCAGTGATCCATCAAACACAAGTAAGTTGTTTTCCTTAATGATTTAAAGTCAAAATTTACCAAATCAAACAATTCTGCCGCGATAAATTAGTAGTTTCACTAATCTCTTTCGTATGGGAGAGTAGCTCACCGCCCGCGTTTATATTAATAATTGATTGGTAACCTCAGAATTACCCTAACAAAGATACAGAAAGTGGAATTACATTAGCTTGATCTGCTGCTGATAACATATTCTTGGCATGTATCAATTTTTCGATTTGTTTTGCAGGTGTTAGCGGTATACTTAGGCTTAGATAGTTTTTATTAAGCTGCTTGATTTGCTTTTTGATTGCTCTTGTAGTTCGCCCTGGCGTTGTTTCTTCCTGCTTCAAGTGCTTATTTTCTTTCAAAATGTCTTAAATTTCTAGATTCTGTTTACTTTGCTGATCTGTATCGGGTGTTACTATTTGTTGGGTATCTTCTAGCTTTTTATTATTGATATCAGATAATAGTACTTGCTGACTATTTTTCATCCATCCGCTGTTTGTCGGCAGCGATCAAATTTTTTTCTTACTTTTTGTGAATGGGTTTTGGATATTAGGGATTACTATGTCCTTTGTTAATGCTGGATTTTTACGAACAGCATTTCTAGTTAATCTTGGCCTCTGAGTGTCGTTTTTATTTACTTCTTTCTTATTATCACTCATTTGATAATCTCATTTTTGTTACCTTTTTATATATTACAAAATCTTATTTAGTCCGAATTTTAGAATTTCCAATCGCTTACAAACAATTTAAACGAACTTTTACTGTCCTACTTATATTTTAATAATACATGACCTACTTCCCTCTTTTTTTATATGTAACTTTTCTGTTAGGACTCTATAATTCGATTTGTATCGGAACCAATGTTAAGTCACAATTCTGACTTATAATTAATTATTGAATTTTTACTTACTTGGGTTTAACTGCTTGGGTTGGAAATTCTGCTGCTGTACTGTAGTCAGGCTTATACAGGATGGATATATTCAATAGAAAAACACTTATAGTTGATTGACATTTACAATTTATTCAAGATAAAGTTCTACAAGTATCGGGATCGCGACCTAAGCCTGGATTAATCTTGTCGACGAATAAAAGTGTCGTACATGAGTCCAGATCGTGTGTATAAATACAACTAGTCGCTCGGCGTATACAGGGGATACTCATTAACCTCGCTGATCTACTTATTAATCGGAGTCGTCAGTTTCGGCTTCGTAACGATTCTGAAAAACGATTCGTAAAAATCTGAGTTAACGATACATTAGTTGTCTGTATAATTTGATGATTTGTTGAAAATGCAATACTGGGTTTTGAGAATTTTTATGATACATTTTTATTGGAGCACGCATGCTTAAAGCTGACAATATTATTGAAGATCAGTAAATCCTATACATATAGGTTTTTCAGACGATCTTTGCCTCTGAAACAGAAATTATTAATAATAATAATTATTATGTTTAAGTAATAATAATATTAAGCAATCAGTATATTTTAATATTAGTGCAAGAATGTGATTTTGAATTTGTGTGTAAATCACATTTGTGCATATGTATCTAGCCGTAATTTTGACACATCTTGATACGATGCAGTGTTTATGCTCTTGGTTTGTTCATGTACTGTCAAAAGATCAGTGATAGTAGAAATATATTTAATGTTGATTAACATATTTTGTGCGTTGTTAATAGAAAGTGGTGACAATACAGTTTGCATTATTTGCATTGGGTCTTAGCGCTACAGTTGTCTCACGCAAAAAAAATAAAAATCACAATTTTATTGGTGATCATCCTATAACCTTTCCGGAAGTCGTACAAAATTATCCTCTAAAATTGATGAGAAAATTTTAAGAGGGATTGTAAGTCTATTGGTTGCGCAAAATAAATTAAAAAGATAGCAAATATAGGGAAGACAAATAAACCAAAATATTTGCAAAATACTAAAACAGCTGATGAAGAGAAAGTTGAACTACTAAAGACTGTAAATATGATTTTGGAAAGGCTTGTCTGTGAACTATTGAAAAAAATGACCTTCTGAGAAGAAATGACAATGTAACAGGAAAGAAACTGATATCCGTTGTTTCCGTATACAGTATGCCTTCAAGTTTTCAAGTTCACTGAATAGAAAAATTCCTAAAATATCAGTAAAGAACAAGTAATAGCAAGGATAATAGCAAGATTGATTGATGTAACATCTGAAAAGCATATTTGAACGAAAAACATTCATATTAATAAAAATAATAACGTGGTTTTAAGTTGTTTGGATGATTATACAAGTATTAACGGAATCTATACTAAAGGAAAAACTATTATATAAATGTACCATAGTGGAAATGGATTTTGTGCCAAAGTGTGCCCTAATGTTCCAAAGTATTCAAATTCGGAAATTTACTACACTTTGACATACCTTGGTATACTTTGGCACACTTTGGTACACTTTGGCACACTTTGGTACACTTTTGCACACTTTGGTACATTTTGACACATTATATCTATTCCCCCCATATCGGTAACTCACTCTACACTACACCGCCAGGCGCGATATTGAATTGGGTTAGGGCGGTTCGGCAGCAGCATACATGCATGAAGAAAAAGTATCACTGTAAAGTGCAGTACTCAACAATCGAACACCTTGATACTCAATGCTCGGTACAGCAATCTGCAATCAACTTTTGCTTTGTGCACGGAGGTTAAAATCCATCCTACTGAACGCTGTCACCACTCTCACCATGTATGTAACGACTTGTGCTGCGCGGCGAAAGGCGCTCGCAGCGCGTCACGCGGCACAGTACGAGTTGCAACATGCTTACACGAATCTGCGCTAATGTACAGCGAATCTGTGCGACACCGTTAGATGGTAGAAACCATAGACTCATCAGCCAAACCTCTCCCTCTCCACTATTACGCTTTCAACTTCAAACGTTTCATTGTTGATACAAGCCTCGTTAATGTTTTCAGATATTCCAATCAACGAAAGACCATTGCGACAGTCACAAACCGAGATTGCTGCGCTCGGTGAAGCTATGTAGCGTACACGTATATTGTTGATGGCTATAACCTCAGTTTGTGATCGTCACAATGGTCTCTTACTGATGAGAAAACCTTAATATTTTAACGGTTGGTAAGGTATACCTCTGCGACTCTGCTTTGTCTCCGTCTGCATTAATATATTGTGCATTTTAATTAATATTCCAAGCGATATAAAAAAATTAACCTTGATGTGAGCGGCTGATGACTCGCTCGCCACTCATATCTCCTACGTTCTCTCTTCACGCAGGTAGCGGTACAAATATACAGATAATATAAAACAGTAAGCGATGCATTGTTAGAATTTCCCTACAATCTATTGTCAAATTTTCGTCAGTGACGATATGGCAAGCACAGTCAAATAAACAAAAGCAAGTCTACGAGATGTGAGTAACGAATGACTTGTCCGTCACTCACATCTCATAGTCACTCTTTTTAGTGTTATTTGTTGCTTGTGATATTGATATAGTCCAGTCAAAATCTGCTCGAAATATACTTTTTCACTAGAAGAGCTGCATTTTGCGTATATGTAAGTTGAGTTTAGCCTGCCAGAAACATTTATGTAAAATTGCAAACCCCATAGTGCCCGGGGTGGGGGTAAAAACAGCAAAACAATATATTTTTCGTTAATTTCTCGAAAACAGTCGTAGCTACAGAAAAATGGTTGCCACCATCTTGAAGAGTGTACAATTTTACATAGGATATGCTTTAGTACTCAACTGATCGTTGTTTCTTTATTATCTGATTAAACAGGTTTCTTTATTTACGCGAGTAAAGCAATATATATATATATATATATATATATATATATGTGTGTGTGTGTGTGTGTGTGTGTGTGTGTGTGTGTGTGTGTAGATATACAGAAGCCTGCAGACTCCGGCTGACTAGAGCTAATGCTATAGTTGCAT
>QLSS01000133.1:291801-324924 GCA_024372645.1 Trichomalopsis sarcophagae | reverse complement strand
TGAATTGACCTGTCACATTTCCATTAGAGCAAGTGTCACAAGGAAATCTTATGTTAGCATCTCCAAAAATGGAATGACGAAAAATATGAAAATCTAGTATATAAAGACCGGGAGCAAAAGGGTGCTCGTAGTCAGTTTTCCTGAAGTCGCTTTACAAGTCGAATCGCTGCCAGTCGCCAGACCAACAACAATTATAAATACGAGTTAACAGTGCGCAAGTTAAAGGGACTTAGCCCAAATCGACAGTCCATATAGTGAACGGAGATACACGTGTTAGCGTTCATCAAAGCGCATCACCCTCTCGTCTCCAAAAAGAAGCCGATGCATCGAGGCGCCCATCTGTCTACACTTGTTTACCATAAAGGAGAGAAGCTGGGAGCCGACGGCCCATCAACAGCCTGACCGTACTGAACCACCGACGCAGGAACCAGGCGCCAAGGATCCACAGCTGCAACCTCCTGCTGGCGTGCATCTTCAGACAAACACACACAAACATACACACACATTGTAAAAGGTACTTTTCTCTCTTTTCTAATACGAGTGAAATACATTATTGTAGTTCCTTTAAAACTTAACCCCGTCTAAGTGATTTCGTTATCCGGCTCCCTTTCCCGGAAGGCAGTGACCGCGTCTGCGGTAGCCAAAAGGGATTTCCTTTATTACAATACAAATCAAATAATATTACGATAGGAACACGTAAGTATATTGGTGAGTTGCGCTCATTCGGACGTAACATATTCGAACATTTATATCTTATTGAAATACGTTGTTTTATCAGGCAAATCAATGTTACTTTTAAATATATTTTAAGTACTTTTATTTAAAAAAAGTTTCGTAAAAAATGAACGATCTGTTATCATTCTATAGTTGACCAACATTTTGTGCTATGTTTTTCTTTTCAGTTTTTTCTTCTTCTCCCAACTTTCGTTTTTATTTTCGAAACTTCCGTGGCGCGAAAAATCAAATCAAGCTAGTAATAAAATGTATATATAATAAGAAGACGAGTTTGGTGCATTGTATTTATTAAAATGAGTCCAGCTTTGCTACTCGGGTTTTAGGGGTCGCTGAACACGAGTATCGCGAGCCTCCAAGGTACCTGGTGCCCAGGGTGGACAATATAAACGTCGTCTCCGAGAGTTTCATGAGAATTTGTAGCATAATTATTTCGTGGGTCACTTATCACTCCGTAGCTTATGAGATATGTGTGGATACTGGTTGTAGGTAGATTCTAGGGTGTACATCTATTTATTTTAAAAATATTATTTGATGGTTGCTTTTGAACTAAAACTAGTATCACTATTTTAACAACAGTTTGATGATTCTCTTTTTAGTTAGTGAGGTATAATGTAATATATTTTATCGAGAGGATAGTTTTTATTATAATTATTACCCTTAAAAATTCGTGAAATCTTTAAAATAAAACCTTTCTCAAAAAGTAAAAGGTATGCAAGTATTAACGGGTTTTTATTTGTCACAGACGTACACGTCTGCAACGCGAGCTGCGAGACGAGTCAGCGATAAGAGCTGGCCGAGCTGCACTACGATGCACAGCTTACGCTTGCATCGCAGCGGTAGCACAGTGGTCGTGCTCCATGGCACGCATCTCGGGGCTCCGGGTTTGATCCCATCCACCGTCTGCTCTTTTTCGCTTCCGACTCGTTCTCCTCCTCGTCTGTTACACTTGGCATCCCTTGGTGCGGTAGATCGCCGGTTTAGAACCCGGCTAAATAGATCTACTGAGTGTCCGAATCCTATAGATTCCTACATTACCCTCCAATAACTCCGCTGATCAGCTTGCCCTCAGAATCAGAGTTAAAAATGCCCGCCTCTGGTCGACACACACAGTATGTGCGATCAAGCGTACTGGCATCTGATCTGTGCGGTTAATTGCAGACTGCAGCCTAGTGGTCTATGCTACACGTAAGAGGCATAAGCAGTACCTGCCGATCGGTAAGGTAGTTCACGAGCCGAGGACGACTCGTCTCAAAGGGGGGTGGTGTCACAGACACACACGTCTGCAACGCGAGCTGCGAGACGAGTCAGCGATAAGAGCTGGCCGAGCTGCACTACGATGCACAGCTTACGCTTGCATCGCAGCGGCAACACAGTGGTCGTGCTCCATGGCTCGCATCTCGGGGCTCCGGGTTCGATCCCATCCACCGTCTGCTCTTTTTCGCTTCCGACTCGTTCTCCTCCTCGTCTGTTACATATTTTATACTAATTTTTTATTTGATAATTATCGTTCAAATAATTATTTGTAAAAGTGACTACGGTAAAAAAATATATGATATCAAATAGTTGAATGGCAATTACGTATTTGGAATAAATTTATCAAATTATTCTTCGATACGATTTATAATTTCATTGTTTTCCTAATGTCATTGTTAATTTACTGGCGGTATTCTATACTACTGTGAAAATACTTGATAACCCATAATTTTTAAATTTTACATATCAATAACCGTTTAAAATCGTTATGATTACTATAAGACATTCTGCAAGCCGTTTCAATACTGGGATATAGTTAAAAACTGCCTATAGTATAGTACATCTCGACGATAACCTAAGAGGAATACAAACCGCTGCCAATTTATTGCCACGTAGCTTCCTCCAACTAAATTTGTAGGTCCAATAAATAAAATATCATTTTAATATATCTATATATTTGCTTGCTAATGTATGAGGCGATTTTTAATTCATAATTTAATAGAAGTTTTGGATAGTTCATTGTCCAAAAGTTTGCAGACTTCTCTATTTTTTTTATTATAGAATACGAACACTATCGTCAATTATTTTTCACAGATAATTCACGCATGTTTACATGTGTTCCTAACCAACGTAACCACCAAAACAACAGGCAATTTTCAAGAAAACGATTTTTACTCTTTAGTTGAAAACCGCACGACAAAATCGTTTAAAATTTTGAAGCATTTTGAAGCATTTGACTACATTGTTTTAGAGATATAAGGAATCAAAAAATTAAAAAAAAAAAATTGATATCTTACGAACCATAGGAGTTTGAAAGCTGTACAATAAAATTAGCTAAAACACATAAAATATCTCCTTTTTCCCGAAATCTCAAGTGCAATAAGGCGTTTTTGCGTCCACAACCAAGGCACAAAAAAACTTTTTTTCCAATTTTCGATTTATTACTGAAAAAATAAGTAGTAAAATCACTTGAAATTTTAATAGGATATAGTTTGACGCGTGACCCATTGACGTGATTTTTTCGTGAGTTTATGATGTTAAGTTTCAGAGATATAATTTTAAAAAACAAATTTTTCCTTTTATTTGCCAAACAAAGCGGTTGATCTCGAACATCAAACAAGAAAAAGTAGGTAATTCTATTCTCTTTCAAATGCATTATAGCTGAATCGTTTGTAACAATGGGAAGATTGAAAAAAAAAACGCAAAATAGTGTTTTTAAAAATCAAAAAATGACCATAAAACAATGTAGTTAAGAAAATAAAAATTAACAGTTTTTCCTGAATTCAGAATCCAAAAATATATATGCATGTCAAATTTTATTTATATTGACTGAGTAGTTCCAGAAATATTACGGTATACATACACACTCATCCACACACACACACACACACACACATACACAAATCTCTGCGAAAGACGTATGCTGACACGTAGATTGCAATGATACGGGTACCAGCTCAGATAGCGGCTAAGATCACTATTACGTCTCGTAGGTTCGAAATTTATTTGTTCAAACTGAGACGCTGTGTTGTTAGTTCGTAAAGAAAAGTTTATTTTTATTCAGTAAAAATCTTATAAAAACGTATACAATATTTAAATTATGTTTGGATAAACAGTGAAAAATCTTAATTAACGTAACGCGAAAATGTAGAGCTATGACTTAGGCAGATACAGTTATTAGCCTAGTACAAGTCGTAACTTAGTCTCTGGACGATTCGAGCGCCGAGAGTAGTTCTTCCGTTCAGCGATTCTGCAATTCTGTCCGTCTGCCGGGCAGCAAGGAGGTTTATTTCCTAGGCGTACGCTTCCCCTTCCACCAAGAATCTCCTCTACAGCGTGGCGACGTGCGCGTAGACCAGATGCTGGCCGATCCGCTGATTGGTCGGAGGAGCAGGCAGGTTTATGGCCAGGCCTGAGTCTAGGATGCCGACCCTTGCGGCGAGCAGATGTGTCGATGACGCGCGGCGAGACACAAACGCTGGCACCCGTGTGCCTTCCCGGAGAAACTTCAGCCTCTTTACAACTCATGTTGTAAACGCGACGCGCATCGACGATTGTTAAAGGCTCAAGTCGTTTCGAGGGACAGACGAGCTGTGGGCCTTTCCGGATTTTTTTGGATAATTCCTCTGTCGACCGAGCCGTTGCTTATGTTTGTTATACGACTTAAAAATAGTTATAGTTTGGATCATAAAGTTCAAATATTCTGGAAAAATAATCCTAACAATCACTAAGCTACAGAAGATCAGAATAGAATGGGTCAACTGTAGGATCCGGATGGCTTACTACAAAAATAAGCCGCTTAGGTGTTAAATGTCTAGGTTTTGGCCATATACGATGGCGTACTTAAGCTAGAGCTATCCGAAGGTGCAACAGTTGTAGGGTTTGCAGATGACATTGCAGCATTTATATGCAGTAGAAAAAAAAATATACTGACAATAACGCTGTCAGTGAACGGACACGAAATAAACTCTCAGCCGACCATTAAGTACCTGGGAATCACCATAGACGCTAGACTAAGGTTTAAGCAGCATTTTAAGAGGGCAAGCAATAAGGCAACATAAGTCGGTGTTTTCGAGTCTACCTAAATCGCTTCAAGATAGAGGATAATCTAAATTGCCCAGTATGTTTGAAAGCAAACGGAGATGCAGAGCATATTTTCTGCAACTGTTTGCGATACGAAATGGAACGAGACGGACTCGAGCGATACCTTCAGGTTAGGGTGACTCCTGATTAAATGATGACAGCTATGCTAGCGTCGAAAGATGGTTGGTGCGCAGTAAACAAATAGATAAGAACTATTTTCAAGAAGGTTAGAAATGACGAAGAGAATAGAAGGAATGGACATGGCGAAACAGCCAAGTAAAACAGTTTCTAGACGAAGGCCACTAGGTAATAGATACAAAACGCTCCTCGGTCTGATGTAGAGGAACGTAGGTCATAGAGTTGATCTGTTACTCCCCTGCCTGATGCAGAGGAACGTATGAGCTAGGGTTGCGTACTTCTAAGTTCTCCTCAGACCGATGGTGAGGAACGTAAGTAACTGAGTTGAGCCCAGATTCCCTCACCCGATGCAGAGGAACGTAGGTTTCGGGGTTAATTCTGTATAGAAAATGGCCAATAGATGCTGCTCGAAGTAGGCAACTGTACGATGCGGCAGGAAGCTTACGGCTGGACGATGGGTAAGAAAGAAGACGGCAGGACAATGCAAAATGAAGTAAACGAGGTTGATCCTGAACCTCTAATCACCTTGGTGGATGGGGGATGTACGGAAATGTCAAACTTCAAAGGAGAAGTCAAAAAAGGCTAGTTAACGGGCCCCACGGAAGTATTGTTCAACAATAGTACCTGCGGGGATCCGGTCTCGGAGGCCACATGTGTAGAGCTTGCTTTACCTACGCCACAAAAAAAACGTATACACATCCATACGGACATTTTCTAAAAACACTTGATTTGAACTTCTAACACACTAAATAGTATTTTCTAGAAGTTTTGGAGAAACTCAAAATTTGACTATTACAAAGCTTTCACTAGAGGAACAAATAGCCAGTTTTATATAACGCGATCCTAAGTGCAATCGCTCGAATATTTTATCATCTTATGAAGCTTACATAAAAATCAGAAATGTAGTCTAGTTTTTCAACTATAGATCGAAATAATATAATATTATCACACTACAGAACTATATCTATACAATGAGCATCTATCGACCTTGCAGATGCCAAAAACAATGACTATACCAACAGTGTTGTGTTAGCATGACCGCTACGACTCCGCCGTGGCGCGAACGCTGCGCATTTGCCTTCTTCTTCTCTATGCTACCTTTGCATTTCAAAATATAGCTCAATACACTCGTACAAACATTGTAATCAAATTGTAATTAATGATAGTTGGACCGTCTACTGCGGTAGGCTTTGAATAATCTTAATACAAATTTTCTTGTGAAAGAATTTTAAAATAGGCATCAGTATTATTACATCACTTTATCTTGTTAAAATTATTAAAAAACGGAAAATATATGTGTCGGTAAATCTTTATTTAATAATAAAAATAAAAAACAGTGTATTTTGGATATAAAATGTTCAACCGTAATTAATTTAATTAGTTTGCTGCAAATATCTCGTACGAATAAATGTACCTACATAAAAGTAGTTAAAACAAAACCTAACTCAAAAATTATATACAAAACAGGAGGTAATGATATAGCTCAAAACAATTAATCTCTAGCTCAATTTGGTACAAAAATGTAATCATTAAATTACCTTTACGTAGGGCCTACATACTGTGAGCGTCGATGGACCTTGCGCTACTAAGGTGTCAAAGACAATGATTGACGTGAGTTTAATGTATTGTCGTGATTGCTATGGACGACTGTGGTGCTCCCACTCCCCCTTCTCCTTCTCTACCTTTGTTCTACGGAATTTAGTTGGATACATATCTGCATCAACTTGTGTTTCTTTTGGGTGGGAAAATGAATTCACTACATTACCGATCCGTACTAAATCCATTCGTTATTCAGTAAGCTAATGTATTAACGAATATCAAATGCGATTTCGATCTTTCAAAGTTTCACTAAAACTTTGTAGAAACGCATTTAGAGATGTTTAGAGTTCGAATCATGCGTTTTTAGAAAATGTCCATGCGGATGGCTGTGTATGTGTGTGTATGTCTATATATGTATACCGTTATCAGCGCTGTGCATAGAAGCATTTCAACACAGCGTCGATGGCCAAAACCGACGTACCATTTCAACCTCTAAAAAATTCACTAGCAGCATAGCTCACTACTACACGCCCAGCGTGGCTGTGTCGATATGAGCGCTCGGCCGAGTGATGGCACCACGCTTCGAGACTCCTTACATGAAAATATTTTAAGAAACGACTTATACTTTGCCTAACCGAAGGAAACAATAAAAAAAACTCTAAAACTGAAACCCTCAAAACTAGCTACACCACGATTTGAGACTCTTTATACGATTAAAAAAAAAGAGTGCGTCGGCATATCGACGGAGATGAGCAAGAGCAGACAACAGAGCTCCGAAACTATAGTTCTTGAAACTAGGGTTTTAAGACACTTCGAAAGGAGGCGAGCAAGAGCAAGAGATCAAGCACTAAAGCCAAAATTCTTAAATTCAGTTACCCCATGCGCCAAAATGCTCTGTTTTAGAGTCTCATTTTAAAATATCCATGCTCTAAATAAAAAATTCTCAAATCTACCCACCGTATGCGCCGACACTTATTATTGAAAGGTCTACTTAAAAAAATATAATGGCATATTGAAGGGAGGTAAGTGAGAACAAGAGGTCAGTTCTTAATCCCAAGTTGTTAAAATTAGCTACACCGAGCGCTGAGACTTTTATTAGAAGCGTTTCTGTTTCGAAAATACGATGTCACATCTAAGGGAGGCGAGAGAGAGAGAGAGAGAGGGAGTAGCAAAGGTTTAAAACTAAAGCTTTTTAAACTAGCTACCCTCGCACTCAGATTCTTTATTAGATAGTCTTCTTGCCATGTAGATGTCACGTAATTTTGGCAATTGTCGAAAGAGTTCGTGGCGCGTGTGGCAGTTGGTTTCACGTTTGGGAACAAACATTCTGGCTTTCGTTGGTCTTCATTCGGTGTGCCCTGGTGTTTTTTTTTCGAAACATACTCTCTTACAAATAGTTACTGCGAGTGTAGCATTTGGTTTTAAAAATTCACGTTTAGAGCAGTACAGTTAACTGTTGCTTGCCTCCTTTCGATATGCTATTGTATTTTTTGAATACATGGCTCTTATATATTATTCTATATAAAAACTCTCATATGAGGAGTCTCGGAGCGTGGGGTAGCAAGTTTTAAGGGTTTCCGTTTTGTAGCTTCGATAGTCGCTCTTGATCGCTTTCCTCCGATTTGTCGACGTACTTTTTTTTTTAAATAAACTCGGTAAAAAGTCTCGAAGCCTAGGGTAAGGATTTCTTTTTTCGATCCTCGATGCTCGGTCACAAAAATGAAATTTGAAATAATTATGATATTGCTTAAAACAACGAATCGAAACAATAAATTTTTTAGTTTTATTTCGTTTTGTAACGGCCCCTGTTATAACCTGTTACTAATAAACAGCAGAGTTAACAATATGGTTTAACCATAAATTAACTTAAACGTTAAAAATCTATCTAAAAAAGCATGGTGATAAATTATTTGTTAGTGATTTACGATGATATTGTCGATATATTATGAAATTTTTTAGCACACTTACCCTTACTAATATATTGTTCAGAGATCTGTATATAGATTTTATTTTACAAGATATTAAAACATTTTTGTTTAAACAAAAATTTTAGAGTTTTCAACCGGAGTTTTTTTGTTATCTAGATAGTAACACCCATACAGGCACTCATTATATTATTTTTTGTGCTTTTAAGAATATTCTCGAACTTATAAGGTTACGGTCTAAATTTAATGCAGAGATCTGTGCAGAGATATGCGCATTATTTTCGTAGGGTTAAACTTAAAATCAAAGTATTATAGTTCATGAATAATTACTTCGTTTTTATAATGATATTTTATTTTATAGGAACAGAAATCGACGATGAAGAATATTTTGCAACAATAGAGAAAAATACCAATTTGATGATTTTATATGGAAGACAAAAGTGGATTGCACCAAAAACTGAGAAGTCAGTTCCACATTTGATTGTTGTAGATGACACTGATTATAGCAGCAAAAGTCAAAACGTTAACACAGGAAAAAATTTCAAAAGTAGTCAAATCCAAGTAGGGTCATTAGTGACGTCTTTACAAAATGAACCATCGCAAATGTCTCTTTTGTCAGGGACTGACTTAGAAATGTTAAGTGATATGGATCCAGACAGTGTGGCAGACATGATTTCTGATAGGCAAGTATTTTCATAAAAGATAGCGGTTCGCGCATGTTTTATGCATGCACACAGTTGCATTCTTTTGCATACTTTATTGATATTAAGTTGTTCATTTTACATTAACGCTAACGCTTGATAGGTGCGTTAACAATTGTTGTATATTTCATACAAAGTTCTGAATGGGAATTAAACAGTACAGTGTGCAACAAGGGGGGGAAATAAGCTATGTCAAGCGTGGGTGCTGAAAACACCTCACTTGAGTGTGGCATAGCTTTTATTCCTGTGTTGCACAACATGTTTTTTCCAAAAAGGGCATGGAAGGGACTTTTTTTATTCGTGAAAGTTGGGTAGAAGATCGTGCATTTCAAGTCGTGCACAGCAAATTAGAAAAAATTAAGAAAATTTGAGAGATTTGAGAAACGAGTATTAACAGACGTGAGAAAAATATTCTCCCCGCTTGAGCTCAAACTTTTATAACACGCTTGGAATGGACGATTTTCTATGCTACTTTTAGGTATGAAAAAAGAACCATTTCCAAAAAATATATATTTTAGTCACATTGCATCAGGCTGCTGGAAAATTTTTGTATGGTGCCCTACCTAATATCCTTTTACCAATCACACGCATTAACCTGCCGTAGCACCCGCCCTGGAGACCTAATGCAAGGTCGACAATATTTTTTTCTATCTCCAGTAAAAACAAGAAAATCCCGGTTATAAGAAAGGTAAATGTCTTATAATCGGGACAACACCTCGACTACATAAACGCATTTAACGTCAGCGCAGTCGCAACGCATAGGTGGCAGCTCTGTTATAATTGTGTATGCATAGGGCGTAATGTAGTCTTCTTTAGATCGAGTATAGAGTTTGCAATACGAGTCAACAATGAGTGCATCTCCAAGCTGGATATTAATACTGTAATATCCAGACGACGTAAAAATTCCTATTTGGTAATTACTAGAGTTTTTGTAACTCATCTATTAATTTCTCATGTTCAGCGGGAATGGTACGACCGTTTTTAGAAACTGCAACAATATATGTATTATACGAAGATTAGTACGGTTCAGATTTGTCGCAAAGACTAATAAATTTCAGATCTTTCTCACATGAAAAAATCCAATTGTTTTGGAGATAAAAGAATAGTTATTTTGGTTTGAATTAATAAGATTGCAATATTTTTGAAGTTGCCAGAATATTTTAAAAAATGTTGAAATTTAAAAAGTTGTTATGAGATTTAATATTAATTGCTTCCTTCTAGAGTAAGCTTTGTAATAGTAAAATTTTGAGTTTCGTCAAAACTTCTAGAAAATACTTTTTGGTGTGTTAGAAGTACAAATCATGTGATTTTAGAAAATGTCCGTATGGATGTGTGTCTGTGTGTGTTTTTTTTTTTTTTTTTTTTTTTTTTTTTATACGGACGTTGACAGAGCGAACTCTGTTCAAGTGGCCCTACGACATCAAGATCCCACCGGCACCATCGCTAGACATCGTACTTCGGTGGGACCTGTTAACGTTGTGGGTTGAATGAGAAGACACTTTATCGTAAAGAGGCATTTATTTGTAGTTAGTAAGTGACAGCGTCCGAACGGCTCGAGGTAAGGAGCGAGAGAGAGCGTCGGCGAGGAGACGTCAGGCGCATACGCCAGCCTACGACCAGAGGTCGCTCGCGTTCTCGATTCTTATAGTGTGAGAAACTCGCTTTAACAGGGCCGTTTACCAACCGATTGGCTTCTTCTTTGGGGTTTGATATTTCCATACTTCCCCCGTCCACCGTAGTGATTAGGGGTTCAGGATCAAACTCGTCTGCTTCTTACTGCATCGTCCGGCCGTCTACTTTCTACAGCATCGTCCGGTCATCCTCTGACAGTCTCAACCCTCGCCCTACGTTCCTCTGCATCAGGCAGGGGTGCTGGGCTCAGCTCAACCTACGTTCCTCTGCATCGGTTTGAGGAGCACTTACATTAGACTCGCATTGCCACATCTTATTGTAGCCTCAACCCCGACACCTACGTTCCTCTGCATCGGGTGGGGGAGTCTTGGCTCAACTTAGTTACCTACAATTCTCAGCATCGATCTAAGGAGCAGATATACGGACGGTAGTCTCATCGTCTCGGGATTCCGTAAGCTGACGTTTTGCCGTGTCCTCACTTCTAAGTTTTTTCATTACGGTGGCCGCGAACGACGCCACAGCCTTCCAGTTATTTGCTGACTTGAGCATCAGCCTGACTAAGTTCTCGGGCGTGAAGGCTTCACCTAGACTTTCTAAGAGAGTTTCTCTTTCTGCGGCAAACCATGGACAAATTTTGATGATGTGTTCGGCATCTTCGAGGGAATTCGGGCAAGTTGGGCAAGTAGCTTCATTGTCCAACTTGAAACGGTGCAGGTAATACCTGAAGTAGCCATGCCCCGTCAGTAGTTGAGTGAGATAAAAATCTAGATCGCCATGTTGTCTGTTTATCCATACTTCTATATTAGGCATCAGACGTGTGTCCATCTTCCCTTTGTGGACGCTCCATCTACGCTGCCATGCTTCCAGGATGCGTTGGCTTTCCTCCTTTTTAATTTGTGCCCTTGTCCACTCATCTTCTTGATGCCTTTCAAAGAGTCTTGCCCTTTCTTCTGCTGCAAGATCCAGAGGGAGAATTCCCGCCAGGACCTCGATAGCATCGCTAGAGGTCGTCCTGTATCCGCTAGTGATGCGTAGACAGGCCCGACGGCGTGCTGATGTTACCTCCTTGGTGTACGAGTTCACCGTTGCTGCTTCATGCCAGACCGGGGCGGCGTACAGTGTAATTGAGTCAATTACGTGTGCCAGCAGCTGTCTTTGAGTTTGCCGCGGTCCGCTTATGTTGGGCATCAGTCCCGCTAACGCATTCGCCACCTGCGATGCTTTCTTACCGACTCTTTTAAGGTGTTCATCGAACCTTAGTCGGGCGTCGATTTGTACTCCTAGGTATCGTATGGAGGGCGCCGAGATAATATCGCTGCTTCCAACCCTTAAGGTTATTGTCTCCTTTTTCTTCCGGCTTGTCACCAGGACCGCCTCCGTCTTGTGGTCAGCCAGTTGGAGACCAGCTGTCGTGATCCAGCTTCTGATGCTGCGGATTGCGTCGTTTGCGTCTTCGGTAATCTCCTCCAATGTTTTATCGGTCACTACTATCGCAATATCATCCGCAAATCCAATAATCTTAATATTGGGAGGTACCGGAATCCTCAATACCCCGTCATACATGATGTTCCACAGTGTTGGGCCCATGACTGATCCCTCTGGAACGCCTGCAGTAACGTCGTATGTATGTGTGTGTGTGTGTATTTGTGTGTGTGTATGTATACCATACTATTTCTGAAACTACTCTGTCAATATCAATAAAATTTGACATGCATGTATATTTTTTTTATGGACAATTTTTGATTTTTGAAAAACACTATCCCATCGTTAGAAACAATTCAGCTAATAAGCTAATATTTGAAAGAGAATAAAATTATCTACTTTTCCCCATTTAATCCTCACGTCAACATGGACTTCCTCTCGGGATCGACTGCTTTGTTCAGCAGATAAAATGAAAAAGTTGGTTTTTTATTTTAAATTCATATCTTTGAAACTAAACATCATAACCTTACGAAAAAATCATGTGGATAGGTCACATATCAAACTATATCCTGTTAAAATTTCAAGTGATTTGACTACTTATTTTTTCAGTAAAAAATCGAAAACTCTCTCTCACGCACTAACGATCGCTGCTCGTTTACTCTCTCTCTCTCTCTCTCTCTCTCTCTCTCTCTCTCTCTCTCTCTCTCTCTCTCTCTCTCTTCCACACACTCTCTCTCCTGACCGCTCGCGATCGGCTCGACTTCGGCGAGGTCGGTAACGTTGCGCGCTACCTCTCCGCGCTCGGAGAGCAGCCGTCACCTCGTGTTTTGCGCTAGCTCGTACTATCTCCCCTCTCACTCCCGCTCGCGAACACAAAGCGGACCCGGCTTCCCGGAATCGACGCAACGCGCTACTTGCCTGTCAACGCTCGCGATTTTTCCTGAATTCTAGTAAACGACTCGCGTTTTATCTCATGCGTTTGTTCTCGTCTTCTTCTCGCGCTTTCCCGCGTTCCTATATTCTCTCACTCTCTCGCTCACTCACTCTTCTCTTTCTTACACACACACACACACACTCTAACGCTCGTTTTCCTTCTCGTTCCCCCAGTCTCCACTCTCTCTCACCTCGTAGCCGCGCCTGAGTAAGATCACTTACACTCGCCTTCTCGCCTCTACTGGGTGGACTTCCTCTTGGTCTCGCTCGTCTCCTTCCTCAACGACTCTCGCTCTCTCGAGTCTTCTTCCTCGGCAACTCTCGTTCTCTCCCTCGTCTTCTTCCTCAGAAACGTTGCTCTTTCCTGGCAGCTCTCGTCTACTTCCTCTGCTTGGCTCTTTTCCAAGACTCTCTCCACGCTCTCCCCACAATTCTCTCTTTCTCTCTCTCTCTCTCTCTCTCACTCCCGGTAAACGCGCTCAGCGAGGACCGAAGAGCGGCCTTGCGACGGATATCGTACTGTCGCAGTCGGCAAACGAGAGAAAAGCAAGAGAGAGCGAATATTTAAGTTTTAAAACAAAAACTCTTAAATCTAGCTACTTTACGCTCTGAGACTCATTATACGAGCATTTCCAAAAAGAAAGTATGCCGTCAAATCGAAGGAAGGCGAGCGAGAGCAAGAATCAAAGCTCCAAAACGAAAGTTCCTTAAATTACAGCTACCCAATGCCCTAAGATTCTTTATAGAAGCGTCATGTATTCAAAAATTACAATGGCACATTGAATGGAGACAAGCAACAGTTAACTGCACTGTTCCAAACGTGAATTCTTCAAACGAAATGCGACACTTGTAGCAACTATTTGTAAGAGAGTATCATTTAAAGAATCATAAAATTATGTTCCTAAATGCTGATCTGTGAAACTAACTGTCACACGCACCATGAACTCTTTCGAAAGATTTGTCAAAATTACATGATAACTACAGGGCAAGCTGAGCGAAAATTAGTAATGCTCAGAAAAGAAGCCCATTAAACGATCTATATCGATTTCGGTATATTGAGATTTTTGTCAATTGATTTTAAGGGATTCCATTTCAAAGCTGTACTTTTTGCTTATGCTCGAATACCTCTGCAGTGCCATTATATTTCTATAAATATACTGTTCTATACAGAAACTCGGCATTGGGGTACACGTAATTGATATTAAGAACTTTAGGTTTTAAGCATTAAAGTTTTTAAAATAGGACTACAATAAAGGCTCTCGGTGTGCGGAGTAGCTAGATTTGAGAATTTTTGTTTCGAAGCTTGGTCTGTCGCTCTCGCTCACCTCCCATCGATGTACCACCTTATTTCAATAAAAATATTTAATCTATAAAATACTATTTGCCAAATTATAAGTCTTGTTTAATATTTTCTTGTTTAAAATTTCAAAGCGTTGTGTAGCTGGTTCTAAGGTTTTCCGTTTCTAAGCCTTATTGCTTGCTCGCCCGCTCGCCTCCCTCTGATTTGCCGACGTACTCTCTTTTAAAATATACTCGTATAAGAAGACTTGAAGCGTAGGGTATCTACTCTCTCCGTGTAAAACAGCGAAAATGTTAACTATTTATGCAGTAAACGCAATTTTTACTGTTGAAATAGTGAAAAAATTACTATTTTTACACAAAAATTCGGTTTAACTTTAAGAACAGTGAAAATATGACTATTCTATTCAGTGAAACGCTAACATAAATACTATTTTGTCAAGTGAAAATTTCACTTTTGAATAAGTGAATCTGATTCACTTATTTAACAGTAAACAAGAGGGAAGCGATCCTAAAACTGAAACTCTTAAAACCACATATCCCAATTACCCCCTGCAGCAAAATTTTAATAGGAAAATAATTTTGAGGCACTCGCCCCGTATAAAGAGTTTCACAGAGACGAGTCTCGTCAACATAAATACGCGTGAAGTTGGCCGCACTAGACGCGGCATGCACAGTGAGCGCGCGCGCGCAACAACCAACAGGCGAGTCCGCACGACGCGAAGTGTACGCGCGCGCGCAACATTTGTAAGGCGAGTTCGCACGAGCACGGGGCCACGGCAATTAGCGAACGACTACGCGGCGACACGCCAGGCGGCGCGAGCGGTGCAAGCCGCATACCGCAATCACACCTGTACACGGCTGCGCCGCATGCCTTTATAAGGCGGATCGTGTAGCACAACGGCGAGTCCTTCTCGAGCCTCACTCCAGGTAGTATCGTGAGCACACGTTACTACAAGGAAAGCGAGAGTTAGACCCACATCCACGAAATCGCCTCGTGAGACCACGTGACGATCCAGTGGACGATCCGAAACCCGAAAATCCGAGTAGCCGTCGTGAGCACACGAGACAACCCGGAACACCCGACCGACGTCGAGCCTCTTTTACGTGAGCACACGTAGTCGACACCCGGCGTCACCGTAGACCCTAATCGATATACCAACGCATTGCTGACTCCTTCTGCCACTGTGAGCACACAGGGTTGAGGAGACAACGATAGCTGCACCGACGATTCACCGGGTCGTGCGCTCACGTCCCGGTTAATCCTAGGCTCGTCCCTAACCTAAAAATCCGATTAATACGCCGACATCTCAAGATTCCCTTTGCTACTGTGAGAACACAGGGCAAGGTGAAGAACGAGACGAGCGACGACGATTTGTAGAGCCAATAGAAAGCCATATAGAAATCCAAGGGATAATCTCAAAATATAGTGATACTATTTCGAAATTGCTGACATTTCAAACATTCGGATCAGTGTAGCCGTGCGCCCACGACTCCACCGTCTCGAATGAATTTCTAACCTCCAAATCTAACACCGACCTGTAAACCTGTACCGCACCGATAACCCGATCGCGACCGCCAACCACAGCCGTAGAAATCTTGTTAACGCGAAATTCCGCCAGTATACTCGTAATTTGTTAACCGCGCTCGTTTGAATAATTATAAATTGTAAAGGCAAAGTATTTTTAACACGAAGCAAAATGATTTCTGTTTCAGCCGGGATTTAACAACTGAGTCCTCGTTTTTGTTAAATATTAAGTTACAAATATATTGTTAATATTAAAACACAACAACAGATTTGCTCTTTTGCACCTTTCCCTACTCCGATCCTGGATCTGACTGTTTAGCTAACCGAGCAGGGAAAGTACCATCGTTACACCAGTCAAGAGGCTGGTAGAAAAATTCATCCGCTACAAACATTATAAACATTGAAGAACCTGCAACAATAAAGTAAATTGTTGGAATATCAGGAATATACGTGAAGTATGTGACGAATATAAGGATACTTTATTTATTTAACACTGATTAAAAGGATGTACAAGATTGAATAACTGAATATTTAGAATAACTGTATGTATGATTGAATTCTCTGCTCGGTGTGTTGCTCTGGTCGTGTCCGTACTGGAACTGACGCGCTGATGCGCTGGGGGGCTTAAGTCCGGCGGGGGTGCAATAAAGTCTAGGTAGTGGACCCTCTCCGCTTGGGCCTCTCCGTATGCTGTAGTCTGTAGCTGTGTATGTGCGTGCATAAAAGTATACACATTTTCGGCGTATTCCAACATAAATTCCACAAAGAAAATGCTTAATAGAAAAAGATTTAAGCAATAATTTTTGTTTTAATTTGTAATGAATTACTTATCTAGTAATTCTATTGAAGTACTTTATTGAAAGCAGGATACGCATACATGGAACACTTTATAACGCCCCGTACAAGCTCCGCTTAAAAAAATTAACAAAATAAAAAAAAAAATTTTTTTAATACATTTGTAGATTATACGCGAGTATTGCGCTTCCCCACTGTCGGCTAGACCCGCGCTACAGCTGACAGCGTATATGTATATAGCGACGCAAGGAAGGAGAAGCGGCGCAGCGTGCGCACATTATGATTAATTGTATGAATCGATTTTGTATATAGGTGTGAATGTAAGTGTGAATGTATGAATGTGAGAGTAATTTAGGCGGCGCGATCCCCGCTCTCTCCCAGGCCTATATAAGGACCTGCCCGGCCAGTCTGAGGGCACTAGCTCCAGCGCAATTTAGGCGCCTAGTCGAAACTCCCGAGCAACTTATGCCTGGAGTACAAAAAACTTAGAATATTTTCAATTCATGTCATAACTAACTTAGAAAAATTTCGTTACCGAATTCAAACTTATAAAATTTTCGAACACGAGCTATCAGATAACGTAAGCTTAAGCGTATCTGTATATCTATCTATTTTTGTCAGAATCAAAACGGATTTACTTATTTGATTAATGTGATATTATAGAATATATGTAATATTTATGCAATATTCTGAAACATATTTATTTGAATATATTTACTTTTGGTTATAAAACACAAAAATCTTTTTATTTGCAAATGAATCCTCATTACCTGGTATCCTGAACTGCCATAATTAAAAATCATTATAAAAAAATAATAAATTAAACTTATTTAGAATCTGACGACAAAATTACGACACAGATTAAGCAAATGTTCACTGCTTTGCTATAATAAGATTAATATATCTTATATTCCAGGACCGAGAAAAGTCGTGACCGTTTCAACTTGTGCAATTTAACAAATTGTAATCATACTTGCACATATATCACTAATAATAAGAAAAAAATTATAACTATTCAACAATATTAGTATGTACCAACAATATATGAAATACAATTCACAATTCAAAATTGAAAAGTCAAAACAAAATAAAATCTAAAGTACTAATTAAATATAGAGTGTAAACTTCAATATTAAAATTGAACAAACGATCCGAATCATAAACTGCATAATTCTGGCATCCAAGCAAAAGTGGCACACCTAACGGTAGAATTTTTTAAAGTACGTACGTTCAAACGCACAGTCTTCTTTCATCGTCAAGTCTTATCCCATTACAGTTTATCAATAATATTTGAATATCTGCATATATGCGTGTGTGTGTATGTGCATGTGTTTGTGTGTATTCATCGTCGAACCTTTAAATATCGGCGAGTGCCTTATGTGAAAACCAAAGCGTTTAGCTTATAGCGATGTTTTTCTCTTCTGCTTTTGCAGTGCTGTATTCGTTATATTTTGTAGTGGCTCGGTATTGGTATCGGTGTGTTCTGCTTAGTCTCCTGCCGTAGAGTCGTAATGTGTGCGTGCGTATCGGTATGCTACGCTTGGTCTCTTGTCGTAGAGTCGTGGTTGGTGCGTGCATATCGGTGTGCTTCGCTTGGTCTCTTGCTTCTGATGCAGAGCCGCAATGTGTGCGTGCATATCGGTGTTTCGTTTCGCCTCTTGCCGTAAAGTTATAGTATGTGCGTGCATATCGGTGTGCTTCGCTTGGTCTCTTGCTTCTGCTGTAGAGCTGCAATGTGTGTGTGTGCATATCGTTGTTTCGTTTCGCCTCTTGCCGTAGAGTCGTACTATGTGTATACATCTCGGTGTTCTATTTTATCTTTATTATTTCACGTGAATTTACTATTATCGATTTTCTTAATTGATTTTACTTTGAGTTTAACTATACTATTATATTCACTATGCCTTACGATGTCGTTCCTTATTCTCATTAATTCAATGAAATATTGAATTTGTCGAATTTGCTATATTATGGTATACACAGCATTCTAGTAGGAAAGTTATCGATGGATTTACTTTATAATAACTAATCGTATTAGTTTTTAACATTTTAATAATGCAAATGAAAGTAAGCATTTCACACTCGCCTTCCTTCGATTTGTCGACGTACTTGCTTTTTAATAATACTTGGTATAAGGAGTCTCAGAGCATGGGGTAGCTAGATTTAATTTTATGTTTAAAGCTCTGCTTCCCTCTCTCTCTTGCCTTCCTCTGATTTGCCGACGTACTCTATTTTTAAAAATACTCATATATGAAGTCTCGGTTCAAAGGGTATGTAAATTAAAGTTTTTTTTGTTTTAATTGCTCGCTCTTGCTCGCTTTTCACCGGTTTGCCAAGCTATTAAAAAAAAAAAAAAAAAAAAAAAAAAATACTCGTATAAGGAGTCTCGGAGCGTGAGATAGTTAGATATGAGAATTTCCTTTTAAAGCTCTGCTTCCAGCTCTCGCTTGCCTTCCTTCGATTTGCTGATGTACTCTTTTTTTAAAAATGTTACTTATAAGGAATGTCAGAGCGTAGAGTAGCTAGATTTAAGAATTATCGTTTTGGAGCTTTGCTTTCTGGTCTTGCTCGCCTTCCACCGATTCGCCAACGTACTCTCTTTTCAATAATACTTGTATAAGGAATCTCAAAGCGTAGAGTAGCGAGATATGAGAATTTCCATTTAAAGCTCTGCTTCTAGCTCTGGCTTGCCTTCCTTCGATTTGTCGACGTACTCTCTTTTAAATATAGTTACTTGTAGGGAATCTCAGAGCGTACGGTAGCTAGATTTAAGGTTTTTTGTTTTAGATGCTCCCTATAGCTCTTACTCGCCTTTCTCCGATTTGCCGAGGTACTTTCTTTTTAAAAAGTTACTTGTACGAAATCTCAGAGCGTAGGGTAGCTACATTTAAGAGTTGTCGTTTTGTAGCTTTGCTTCATGCTCTCGCTCGCCTTCCTCTTATTTACCGACGTTCTCTTGCGACGTTGTACGTCGCAGCCGAGCAAATCGCGTGTTATTGTTTACGCAGCGAGGAAGAAAAGGCGATCGATTCCAGCGTGGCCCGCGTTTTTTTGGACGCGAGCTACGTCCTGGGAATTCGTGGAATTCGCTGGCCGACATACTCAAGGGGGGAGCTCGCCAGTTCGATCTGGCGCGAGACGCGCAGCCAATCGAGACGAGAGCCAGGCGTTCATCCCAAGTCGGCAGAGGAAGAGAGAGAAAGAGTGGGAAAGAGGGCGACGGAGATTAGATTAGATTAGATTAGATTGTTTTTATTTGCGTACATTATGTTATACAATAGTAAGATTCAGCATTATGCGGTGAAAGTAACAAATAGTAAGTTGTATATAGAAGTTGAAATAGAAAGTAGAAATATAGTGAGTTGAGGCGTGTTTAGAATAAGTGTAGTGTAAAAGTGTACCGATGGTGAAAAATGAATAGCACGAGAATGAGTAGGTATGTGCGTGTGCATGACTGTATGTGAGTTATGTGTTTTCGAATTGAAAGTAGTAGTCTCTAGCAAACCTTCTGAAAGTGACAATAGATGAGGTATTTCTGATGTGAGATGACAGGCTATTCCATAAGTATGAGGCGCTTATATGAAACGAGTTCCTCAGCGTCACAGTCGCGAAGGCAGGTATTTCCATTGGTGTCACCTCGCCCCTCACAGGCCGGAGCGAGACGCGGAAGTTGAAAATTTTAATAGGAAAATAATTTTGAGGCACTCGCCCCAAGAAGGCCAGTACGTATGATTGTACGACCGTATTAAACATTTTTCAAAGGACGCAGACTGTGAAGTACTTCCTGCGTCCCGCAGTGGTTAGCCACTGCAGCTCCCGCCTATAAAGGGCGATGTGCTCATCTCTCCTTAGACCATAGATGTACCGGAATTCCTGTATTCACGAGTCTCTGTAGTTTTAAGTCAAGTTCCTGCGTCAAGTCACAGTATACAAGAGAACAGTAGTCGATTAGCGGAAATAGGAGTGCTTGCACAAGGTGTTTGCGCAGTCTGAGATTGGTACTCTTTCTAAAAAAGTAAAGCCTGTACATTAGCGAGTGAGCACGTTTACACACTTGTGTAACATGCTCCTTCCACGAGAGTTTAGAATCAAGCACCAATGCCAGACTACGCACAGAGGACTCTGTGACCTGGACACCCCCGATATTAATGAAAGTGTTAGCTGTAGAGGGAAGTAGATTTATGTAGTAAGGGGAGCCCAGGACAATTGCTTTGGTTTTAGTAACATTAAGTTTAAGCTTGTTTTGCGCAGCCCAGCCCGTTATCCTCTCAGCATTAGCACTCATCTTGTCTGATAAAGAATCGAGCTCCTCGAGGTGGCAATGACTGCAGATCTGCAGGTCATCCGAGTAGATGAGATGGGAAACATCGGAGTCTAGGCAGAAACCGATGTCATTGATGTACAAAGCGAACAGCAGGGGACCTAAGACGGAGGCCTACGGGACGCCGATGTTAAGACGATCGCTACTGTCACCAACGGTGGCCTGCTTTCTCCCAGTGAGATAGGAGGCAAACCAGCGGATAACCTGCTTAGAGAAGCCAAAAGTGGTTAGCTTCCTCAGGAGCCGGACGTGACATACAGTGTGAAACGCCTTGCTAAAATCAAAGAGAAGAAGGAGTGTCACTTTCTTTTTGTTTATATCGACCCTGACATCATCAGTTAACGTAATTAGGCCAGACTGAGTGATGTGGCCAGTGCGGAAGCCTGTCTGATAATTGTCTAGTAAGAGCCTTGATTCAAGGCATTGCGAGACTTGCTTATGCACCAGCCACTCCAGGGCCTTGGAGAGAAAGCAGAGAGTGAAAGTGAAATCGACTGGAGTCAGTCAGGGCTGTTGGTGAACCGTCTTTGTTCATGGAAATTGTGCGTTGCACGCACCAGTGACAATTTCCAGGCAGAATGGAAACGGGTTTCGCTCAGAGACAGGTTGAAAATGTGACATAATAGAGGAGCGAGATCTGGCAGTGCTTTTGAGATAACAATCTGGGGGATGCCGTCGTTTCCCCTCGCCTGGGTGTCGAAGTGCGATACTGCAGCCAACACGTCCGATTCCGTTATGGGGCTGAACTCGAAATGTTTCGGGAGCTCAAGACTTTCCAGGACGTTCCTCGCAAAATTCGAGTACATTGTGTCACGCTTCCATCGACCACCATCCAAAAGAGAATTGTTACAGATAGCGTATCGCAATATTTTACCCGAGTATAGGAAGACTATTGGTGATAAGCTCATTGATAGCTTGGAAGATCTCGAGAAGTATAGTCACCGGTGGGAGAAGCAGCGAGACTTGGACAGTCAGTATGCTCCTCCATTGCCAGCCGAGAAGATGCACGTTCCCGGCGCGGCATATACAGGAGGGGCGACTAAGCCCAAGGTCGCTGCAGAGAAAGGAGAAAGAGAGTGAGGAGACTCCAAATAAGGTTAAGAAGTCGAAAGCTAAGAAAACTACGACTTTAGCGTCCGCTTCTGAGTCGGAAAAGGTCGCGAGTGCAACCACTAACGCCGGCTCTGGTAGTAAACCAAAGCCGACGGGAAAGGATGCTGCATCGAGCCAGGATGCGGGCAATAACCAGAAAGACGAAGGAAATCAGCCACGCACTGGAGGGAATCTAGCGGCGGGGGCGGGTAAATCGCGCTTGGGACAGACCAACGTGAGCGCGGGAGAGTTTCTCGGTGCGTGCTTCACGTGTCACCGTGTAAGCCATCGCGCCTCACAGTGTCCCGAAGTAGTCTGCTACAGATGCAGAGAGAAGGGGCACACCAGGAGGAACTGCACAACCCCTCCGACGACGCCTGTGAATTCGATTCCTGCACTATGGAGTACGAACGCCCGTAAGACCCATTGTCAGTGGTGCGGACGAGAAGGCGTCACTTTACTTTCGTGCCCCAACTGTTGTTTAATAACTACAGCTCTGGGAAGCTTGAAGTTATGGGCCCAGAAATAAAGAAACCGGCGCCCCCAGAACAAGAGAGAAAGGGAGGAAAGGAGACTAGTGAGTAACGTTCGCTTAGTCACTCGTAAAGCTCGACGAAACTGAGAGGAAAGACGAGGAAGAAGCGCGTCGGTTTGCCGAGTTGAAAAAGGTTGAGGAAACGGCCACGAGGTTACTGAACGAAAACAAGAAGGGAGAAAGGAAAATGTGGGACTTGATCGCAGTTCAATTAGACATTCGAGGCTGCCAATAGTTCAAACCGTCAGGAGTAGAGGAAGAGAGCGAGAAACGGAACGCTGCGAGGAGCGCGTTTAGGAAAAGCTACTTTTTCATATTGTTGTTAACAATGCCATAACAAAATTTTAGGTTATGCTTGTTAGTCATAATAAATAAAATTTTTAAAGAGGTGGAGAAAACAATAATTTTATTTATTTTATTACTTTACAATTTAATTATGACTGTACTTTACTTTGTAACAATTTATATAAAGTATATATGGATCAAATTTAACAGAAATTAGTTAATTTTTGTATTTTTAAAACGCGTTAAAGTTTTTTTTCTCACTTGATGGTACTAACCAAAGAAATAACTAGAGACCCCGAATTTATCATATATCTTGAAAAAAATCGTAAATCCTGAAAATCATGATCCCATATTTGCAAAGGCGAATCCACGCCCCTAAACTCTCAACCCACGATTCTCACATCGACAAAGTCCAAACTCCCAGCACGGTTAGTAAACGATTTTACGGTTTGCCGGACTTACATTTTTATAGTTTCAGGCTTTGTTAGTATCAAAGTTATTGGTGTTGTTGATTTTGCTAGAAACATATCAATGTTTCCAATATTGACCTATAATACTTAAGGAAAAATCATTGGCTATAAGGATTACCTTATTATTGTAATATTATCAGTTTGATAGAAGTTGGAAAGTAAAATGGCTTTGTTATAATTCAGGTATCTGCATAATGCTGTATTTTTTTCCCTTTTTTTCACAGGTGAATTGTTAGTTTCTATTGTAGCTATTGAAAACTACTTCTGCGAACACAGCTAGTGCAAAAACCCCTAGGTTCTCTCATTATTTATTGTTAGAATTTATGGTTCAACTGTAAATACGTGCTATTTAAAAGTGTCTCCATCTCTTCTAGTAATTCAACCTTAGAAATACATACTTACTTTCTCAAGAACTTCTATTTAGGACCAATAGCTTACAAAGTTATAACAATATGGCTTTTAAAACGCTTTCGTTCAGTAACATTCTACACATCATATACATTGGCAAAATCATCAATAATAACTTTAAAAGAAACATCAATAAACAAATAATCGATGCCTAACCTGGGGGCCCCTAATGCACGTCGCACCCTCTAGTGACGTACAACTAGACACACCTTCTATACCGTTTTGCTCCTCTGATATTGAGCACAGCCAGACGTACGGATTCTCGCCTTTTATTTTTCCGTGCCCTATTCCATAGAAAGACTCTACAAAAGACACACACCTTTGCACACAGTACTCACACACTCCTGCATCTCTACCTAGAAAACAGAAGGATCTGATTACACAATCATTTACCAAACATCCGGCATAACGATGATGATCCGCAGAACTGTCTCGAGATTAAAGGCTGAGAATCTTGGGAGCGTTTCTCTAGGTATCTCTTACTCTAAATCGAAATGCCATGGACTGCTATCCACGGGTGCTACATTGATCAGCTTCTGTGATTCGTTACCTTGTCGTCGATTATTACGGAACATCCACGGAATTGTTTATTTGGCGTGAAATGTGTCTCTATTTTAGACGCAAAAATGAGTAGGTTGCGCAGCGCTTTCTTTATGCTTGCTGTGGTTATCATGAAAATAATATTTGTGCACTTGTACATATTCTATCAAATGAAAAGAAAAAGAGCACTGATTATCTTTATTGAAGTGATAACTTCTTATGGGACGGAGTGAATTAGTTGGAATGTGTTACGGCGCCGTTATATCTGGCTATCCCCACCCTGCCGTCTCTTGCCTTCTCTCTCGCACGCATACGACGACTCAGCGGAGACATCCCCACCCTGCGGTCTCTTGCTTCCTCTGTCGCACGCATACGGCGGCTCAGCGGAGACATCCCCACTCTGCGCGCGCTTTCTTCTCTCTCTACTGGCACGTGTTCTCTCTCTCTCGCTCTCTCTCACTCGCTCGCGTCTACATGCCCTCTCTCTTTCGCATACTGTATATGCTCCACTACAGACGCTCTCTATCTCTCCCTTTCTTTCCTCGGCACTTTTCTCTTAGCTCGCGTGCACAGTAAACATAACCTCTACATTAGTAAAACTTTTGAAGTGAACATTGTGTTATTAAATTGTGTTAGTAAACAGATAGTTATTTTGATTTTTCAATTACCGAGTGTGATATTTACGTGTATATTGATAATCATATTGTTGTGTTAAATACCAGCCAGTCAACTTAAACTGTTAAATAATGATAAATATTGTACATAAAATATATATTTTACATTCAAAAGGAAATTAAATTACGTTTTACTTATTCCTGATCCATTTATAAATTATTAGATTAACAAAAAATATAACTATAAAATTATTATTGCCATCATGCGTTAAACAAGTTCTATATTTGATAGTTTCTATAAATATCATATGAAGTTATCACTTCTGTCAGGCGTCCCGTGACGCACACGTTTTTTTTCTTATTCAAACGTGCACTATAGCGTTGTGCTGCCCCGAGTCTAGTACCTTGTTCCTTCAACAGGTCTACTCCGTACCACGTCTTCTAATAAATCTATAATATTTGAGTGTGGTATAGCTTTATCATCAATGCTAACTATACCTGAATTATCCCATTTAATACGATGCGATGCTGATTTCCAATGTTGAAGCAATAAACGTGCTTTTCTCACATAACCCTTGGAAATGCTTGCAAGTATCTCTTCATCGGGCAATGGACTCGATATATCTTCATTTTCATGCTCTACATCAAGTATATTTGCATCTGATAAAAGTTCCCGAAGTTCCAAATTTTTAAAATGAAGATATCTTCTTAAAATTTGTAAATATTTTTGACATGTTTCACGTTCATCGGTGATACTTTTTGAAAAAAGTATATCGTGCATCTCAGCATCGAGACGACTTAAATTATCACCCTTTGTCTGTATCGTTGGCTCTAAAGCATTACTCGACTCTTCTACTATATGTTGTTGTTGTTGTTGATGCTGGTGCTTCGTTACTCTCTCGTATGTTTCCTCTGGTGCAATGACCATTTTACGAGCGTGCTCTATATTTTAATTTCCAGAGACTCCAAATATTTTTCACACAAGTGCTCCTATAATTGGTGTAAGTAACATTGATAAAAAAGTACCATCGTTTTGAATAAGGACGAGTTTCTTTTTTTTCCACTCTTTTTCACTGTTATTACTACTGGATTTATTTAATAATTTTCTTAAAACACTTTTATGTTTTTTTAACTTTGACTTGTGAGTTTTTTTATTTTAACGACTCCGCGCAATATATTTAACACGCACTCGCATATGCTTTTAATGAATTTTTTATCAGCTACACGTAACAGTGCTAGCGCTGTTGACTATCTGCATGACAAAGAGCATTCAATACTGCAACACACTTTTTTGTAAAATGCTTTGGTAGGCATCCACACCTTGTATCTTCTTCTTCTTCTTCAGTGGCAGCAGCACCACCACCACCACCACCACCTCCACGCTGTCTTCTACGCCGTCTACGACTATCGGTTCTCGCAGACGCTCCTCTCCATGCCATTGTTTCAATTAGACTGAAGCTTGAATCATAGAATCCTCTACTTTTATCGGAATTTCTTATTCTTCTTCGGTACATATGCGTAAGTCAATTTATCATCGGGAAAAACAGAGGTACGGAAACGAAATTCATCCTCGGTCAACTATTTCAAATCCAACAAAAGATAGCCATGAGCAGTTGACGTACTATCGAGATACGCTTCTTGTAAAAATTTTGGGTCTTCGGGATAGACTTGACGCGCTAGATATTGTATTTGTGAACGATCAAGTGGATTTTTAAAAATAACGAGTTAATTTGCATTTAATGAGATATCGAGTTTAACAGCTCCTCTGTGAAAAAGATTTTGTGTAATAAAAATCACACTTAAATTCTTATGATGACTTCCCTTTGTAAATAAATCGAGAATAATGTTATTCGAAGATTCTCTCATTAAATCATCGATAATTAATAATTTTTTCTTTTCATTGTCTTGAAAATAATCTGAAGGCTGAGGTATTCCTTCGTGAAATTCAACAATTTTTTTCTACTCTCCCTACTACTTATGCCTCCTGGAACAAAGTCTGTCTCATACGTAGACTGCCACTCGGCATAATAGAGTAATACCCGATCAAAAGTTACACTGCACATGAGTGGAAGAATTCGAAGAAACCGTTTGACAAAAACTGTTTTACCACATCCCGTGGGTCCGCTAACGATACAGGTAAACGGATGTTTGAATCGCATATCCATTTCGCCAAATACTCACACACACACACACACACACACACACACACACACACTAGTGCGGAGTTTTGCTGTTTTCTCCCATCTGGCGCCTTCCCAGGTTGCGGATAGGGGAACGCTCGCCACTAGTGGAGGGCATCGTGGAAATAAAATACACGAGGTGGACAAAAAAAAACGGCCAGGGGAAGGAACCCCGGAAATAAACCAAATATGGAAAGTGTAGTGAAGGAAAATAACATTACGGTGCAGGGGAGGGATACCCCAGTACCGGCGTCTACAGGGAGTGAGCAAGCGGGCTAACAGGCGTCGTCATCAATTGACCGCAGTGCTGCAGGGGTTGGTCACTTGGCCCCTGTAGCATATAATGCTACAAGTGGCGGATTACTAGGAGATAATCGCGAGAAGGAGTCTGCTGAGGCCTTTGCCATCCACTGCGAGCGAGTCAGGTCTCTTCTGGACTTTGTTCTCCCGAGGAACAATGTTCATAAAGAGATCAAGGCGATGGCTAGGGCTGCGAGCAAGACGCTTGGCGAGTACTCTAAGCTGCTCCGCCTCGGCCCAGCCGTGACAACACCATTGGTCAGGCGCAAAGATGGAGGTTGCCAAACCTCCCCTATCATCCGCCCAAACGTTCCCCAGAACACCGGGGAGCAAGAGCTGCCACCGCCGCCACTACCACCGGCGGCGAAAAAGAGGAAGCCGGACGGCGACAAGCAAGGCCAGTCAAAAGTCCCAGACTGGGCCACCGTAGTAAAGAAAGGCATAAAGAAGAAGAAGACAAAGGGCAACCAACCGCAGCAGCAACAACAACAGCAGCGAGATGCCAGCAAACCGGCCAAAGGTACGGCAGAACCTAAGGCCGGAGTGAGACCCCCGCGCCCAGATGCCATCAAAATCAAGGCATCAAACGGGGGCTCCTCCTACGCTGACATCCTCCGGAAGGTCAAGGCCGCACCGGAGCTTAAAACTCTAGGAGATCGGGTCACCCGTATCAGGCGCACCAAGGCTGGGGAGCTTCTCATCGAACTAGGGCGACCTGGTACGTAAACAGCAGACCTGAAGACAGTGGTCTCGTCCACCTTGAGTGGGTCAGCAGAGTCCATCACTACCAAGGACATGGACGAGTCCATGACAGCACTGGAGGTAGCCGCGGCGATTGCGGCAAAGACCGGGCCAAATGTGGTGCCCCCAGACAGCATTAAAATCAGGGGGCCCTATAGCGGTACTTTAGCGGCGACCATCCAACTCCCGGCAGCAGCTGCTAAAAAGCTGCTGCAAAACGGGAAAATAAGGATCGGATGGGTCAAGTGCAGAGTTCAACTGCGAAAAGGATACTTGTGGTGTTACAGGTGTCACGAAATTGGACACATCGCGAGGGACTGCAAGAGCGCAGTCGACCGGTCGGCGCAATACTACCGGTGCGGCCGGGAGGGCCATAAAGTAGTGGACTGTGGGGCCATAGTGAAGGTCCCGCAGAAGGTGGGAGTACTTATCAGAAATGACTAAGGTACTACAGATTAACCTGAACCACTGCGTGATGGCCCAGGACCTCCTGCCCCAGTTGGTCAGAGAGGAGAAGGCAGACATCGTCATCATCAGCGAGGAGTTTAGGGATCTCGAGGACCCAAGCTGGGTGAGGGACAGTACCGGCAAAGCGGCCATCTGGGTATGTGGAAACCTCCACATATCCCGCAAGATGGCCGCTCCCTCCCTAACTTTACCTGGCTGGAGGTAGCGGGGGTACGCATTTGGGCACGACTGGAAAGTTAGCGATCGATACACGGGTAGCGACCACCAAGCTATCGTGTATCGGATTCAGCGGACCAACAGAAGATCCGGAGCAAAGCTGTGAGCTGTGAAGAAGAGGTGGTCACCAGCTTCCTTTGACCAAGAGGTGTTCCTCTGCTCCCTGGAGGGAGCAGTGGTGGAAGGGACGCTCATCGAGAGAGCCCGAGACCTCGCGACGGCCATAACAGCGGCCTGCGATGCATCCATGGCCACAAAATCAAGCACCCGTAGCCGACCGCCAGTCTATTAGTGGTCAGAGGAAATCGCAGAGTTGCGACGCGAGTGTCTACGGGCCAGACGACTGCACCAGAAAGAGAGGAATAGGCCGCGGTTTGAAGAGCTGACCACGGAATACGAGACTAAACAAAAGAGGCTCAAAGCTGCCATCAAGGCTGCGAAGAGAAAGTGCTTGCGAGACTTTTGTGAGGAAGTAGAAAACGATCCCTGGGGCAGGCCGTACAAAACGGTCATGAACAAGATCAACCCCAAGGGTGCGGGAACTCCAACCAGCCCCGACTTCCTCGACAGGGTCGTTCGACACCTTTTCCCACAACAACGGGAAAGGGCATCAGATACGGGCCTAATGGTAGCGGACGGTGCAGTCGAGCCGCCAGATGTATCAGAAACTGAACTGAGGATGTCTGCTCGGAGGATCATCCCTAGAAAAGCCCCAGGGCCGGACGGTATACCTGGCCTGGCAGTCAAGTCCGCAGCGTTGGAGATCCCTAGCCTTTTTAGAGACACCTTCAACGCATGCTTAAAGGAAGGGTGCTTCCCGGATCAGTGGAAGGTATAGAGGTTGGTACTCCTACCGAAGGGAAGCAAACCCCCGGTGGAGCCGGGGATACCGACCACTTTGTATGCTGGATATATCCGGGAAGCTATTTGAGCGGATAATAAGTGCCAGGCTGGAGGCAGCCATCCTATCGGAAGGAGATCTTTCCGAAAACCAGTTCGGTTTTCGGAAGGGTCGCTCAACCATCGACGCCATAAGCCGAGTTGTCGAGCTCGCCACCAACGCTATCGGTGGCGGTAGAAGCGCCAGGCGCATGTGCGCAGTCATTGCCCTGGACATCAAGAACGTCTTCAACTCAGTTAGATGGGACAGCATCATGCTGTCCCTAGAACATCTCAAGGTGCCGCTCTACCTACGAAGAGTCGTTTCGAGCTACCTGAGGGACCGGATCCTGCTCTACGACACCGAAACAGGTGTGCGCTCATACAACATTACTGGAGGCGCACCACAGGTTTCGGTCCTGGGGCCGCTATTGTGGAATGTCGTGTACGACAGTTTGTTAAGACAGCGACTCCCCCAGGGGGTTTCAATGGTGGCTTTCGCCGATGACTTAGCTCTTGTCGTCGTTGCGAAGAGCGTTGAGGAGGTGCAATACCTCGGAGACGTCTCCATTCGGGTAGTAGCGGACTGGCTGAGCGACCATGGATTAAATTTGGCGGCAGAAAAGACGGAAGCGGTGCTCATCTCTCGCACGAAGAAGAGGATTTACGCCACCTTCACGGTTGGTAACAAGGAAGTCCGATCGGTAGACTCCATCCGATATCTTGGGGTCACGCTGGACGCGCGACTAACGTTCAAAGAACATCTTCAGAACGCAGGCTCAAAGGCAACAAAGGTGGCTCGTGCGCTCGCTTGCATCATGCCCAATATCGGGGGACCAAAACAGCCTCGAAGGTCCCTCCTCGCATCGATGGTGAACTCCGTCATTTTATACGGAGCCCCAATCTGGGCTGATGCATTGACGAGGAATGCGAGCTTTGGAGCTCCCTGTCGGCGGGCCTGCAGTAGAAGAGAAGTTTAATGAGATACCTTTTACTTTACAACATTCAATTTTATCATCTTTATTGGGTGTTACAGCTGTGTAAGCGTAAAACTTTGGTCCTCCCGGACAAAATTACTTATATACGTATTCTCACCATAACCACAAAGTTCATCTGTCATATCACCTAGTTTAGAGCCAATAAAAGGTTTATACTCATCCGGAGCATCGTCATGCGAAACAAATATACAAGAATCTGTGTCATAATAAAGAACACGATCACCCAACCTTCTCAAGTAATTATATAGTTCTAAACGTTCTTGAGCAGTGGTGTAAGCCGCAATCACGACACTCGTATGCGGGGCAGGAGTGACAGCCTCATTCTTGTATTGCCAATTCACGTACAGTAACTCATCATTAATTGCTAGTATATCATTAACATCTCTTTCCGGACAAGTAAGAAGTTTTATAAGATATTCACGTGATTTTACAACTTCAATTTCTTTCAAATTACTCCGTTGTCCAAACTTACCCCAAAACCAATTCAAGCAGAGCTTAGCAGCAGCTCATAACCCGGAATTTTTTTCGATATTATTTTATCCAAAGTTATACCCTCATCGAGTCTATACTGTTCAATATATTGTAATTTAGTTGCTTTGTCAGTACACTATGAGGGCCATCCGCTAGCCTCTTGCTTGATTTTTAAGAAAGTATTTACGTATTCGGCAAAAAGACCTCCGCTACCATCAATTTGATTATATTGTGTCATCTCATATTGCCAAATAACATAAATTTTCGTAATACTGTAACTGAGTTCAACAGCTTTACGCGCGTTGGATATAATGAAAAGTTCACCTTCCATCGACCCCGTCAATTACTACATCCCTAAGCTTGGGGATGTATATGAATTGTGTGCGCGGGTGATGAAGCGGATGACCATACGCACACGGTGGACGTACTGCACGGAGTGCAGGGCGCCACGCTGTACGACGTGCAGCAGAAGAGAGCTGTGGTGTTGCAGCGTATGAGCAGAAAAGAAGAAAGAGACGGAGGAGGTTGCTGAGGAGGTGATGCAGCAGCAGGAGGTAAGTTAGTTAATAAGGTGAATATCTTATGTTTATCACAATAGATTAATTATGTGTATCTTTACACAGGTGGTGCATGCCGATGAAGATGCTACTATGATAGATCTTGTGAAAAGAGAGGAGCAGCAGGAGGAAGCGGAGTTGCAGCAAGAGGAAGCGGAGGGTGATGAAGTCGATACGGACATTGATATAGGCGAGGAATTTTTTCAGTTCGACTCGCCTGCATCTCCCGACAACATAGCTGACAGGGGAAAGCTTGTCATCGTGAAGATAGAGGCGAGTTCTAAAGAAGAAGAAGAGACAATCGACGTCCTATCATGAAATATTGTGTTTATGTGCGTGAGTGTATAGTGAACGCGTAAGTTTTATTACTGATTATTTTTGTCTGTATGTGTGTGTGTGTTTGTGTGTGCGTGTGTGTGCATGTGTGTGTATGTGTGTGTACGAGATTAGTAATTAAGAGTAAAGAATAATCTGTCAGAGCGTGTTCGTAAGAGAGAGAACGTGTGTGTGAGAGAAAGAGAGGGTTAGCGTACGCGTAAGAGAGAGAAGGAAAAGTTGTGCGTAAGAGAGATAGAAAAGAGGTAGACCGTATGCGTAAAAGATAGTGAGAACGTGTGCGTGAAAGAAAGAGAGAGAGCGAGAGAGAGCGTGTATGTAGGAAAGAGAGGGCGAGAGAGGAAGAGCATGTGCGTAAAAGAGAGAGAGAGAAGGAAAGCTTGTGCGTAAGAAAGAGTGTGTGCGTATGAGTGAGAGAGAGAAAGAGCGCAGTGTAAGAAGGTCTCTCGTGCAGTAGCAGACGATACGATACGAACGACACAGCTTGGAGACGATTGTGTGTGCGCGCGCGTGTGTGTGTGTGCTCGCGTAAGTGTACGTATGTGTACACAGGTGTGATTGGATTTACATTGTTTATGATAATTCGTATAAATAATTTTTATAATAAAAACCATTATACATTGTAAGAAATGATTTTTTTTATTTCCTAACTTAGTGTGTGGAGACAACAAATTACATCATTACTATTGTATCCTTATCTTATCAATGTAAACAAATAATTTAGTTAAGGTATTGTTTGTTTACATAAATAATTAATTAAAATTATCTATATTACATGTAATAAAGATAATTTTAATTACTTGTTTGTATAAACACGACACCTTATCTTTATTACTTGATTACATTGATAAGATAAGGATGCGCCAGTGATGACGTCATTTGTTATGTCTCCTCATACCGGCTTACTTACTACTTTTTTACCTACAACAGCCTTGACCAGATAAAATTGCGGTTAAGTGTCATGGCGCGGAAGCGCGGGCCGGTCCAGAATATATAAAGTTATTTTGTC
>QLSS01000133.1:276768-291401 GCA_024372645.1 Trichomalopsis sarcophagae | reverse complement strand
GTAGTTAATGTCAAATAATAAATCAAATAAGTAATTCTGATTTTTTTCAGAATTTTTGACGCAAATTTTAAAAATGTTTACGTCATATTTAAAATTTGCGGAAAAAAAATCGCGTCCGAGATACGGCGTTTCCGAAGCTGTATCTCAGATACGGCGTTTCCGAAGCCTCGGCTGAGATACGGTGATCTTCCAGTCAGCCGTCGATATACAGTATGCGAAAGAGAGAGGGCATGTAGACGCGAGCGAGTGAGAGAGAGCGAGAGAGAGAGAACACGTGCCAGTAGAGAGAGAAGAAAGCGCGCGCAGAGTGGGGAAGTCTCCGCTGAGCCGCCGTATGCGTGCGAGAGAGGAAGCCAGAGACCGCAGGGTGGGGATGTCTCCGCTGAGTCGCCGTATGCGTGCGAGAGAGAAGGCAAGAGACGGCAGGGTGGGGATAGCCAGACATAACGGCGCCGTAACGCATTCCAACCAATTCACTCCGTCCCATAAGAAGTTATCACTTCAAAATCCATACCGCGAAAAGCAGACGATAAGTGGTTGACTTATAAAATTTAACATGTCTTATGAAAATCAATACTTTGACACTAGACACGAGACTGGATACGCTGGTGCACGTAATCTGTTACGAATCAATGATTAAAATAAGAAGAAAAAAAGCGAGGTTAATGAGTGGTTAAGTAATCAAGATGCATACACACTACACAAACCTATTAGACGAAAATTTCCTAGATTGATGTACAATGTCACTAATGTGGATGTGAATTGTTGGGAAATGGATTTGTGTGACATGCAATCTCTCAAAACGTATAACGATAATTTTGAGTATTTACTTATAGTTATAGATGTTCTCAGTAAATATGCTTGGGTCGAGCCTTTACATGACAAAAGTACAAAAAGTGTTGTAGCTCCTTTGATAAAATCTTAAAAAGAGCCGATGGGTGACGCCCAATTCTTATACAAACTGATCGAGGCAAATAGTTTGTCGGATCAGATTTTCAAAATTATTTAAAACAACGCAAGATTAATTTTCGAGTGGCACGTAATCCCGATGTTAAAGCAGCCGTTGTTGAGCGTCTAAAGCGCACGCTCAAAGAACGTATGTTCAGATATTTTACTCACAAAAATACTCATAGGTATATCGATGTTATTGAAAATATCGTTTACGCGTATAATCACACTATACATAGTGGTACTAAAATGGTTCCGGCAGTTGTAAATATTCGTCAAAATCTCTTGATCTATAAATTGACTGATTTAGAAGGTGAAATAATCGACGGATATTTTTATCCCGAAGAACTACCTTGAGTTGGCGATGATCGTTTGTCACAAAATAAAGAATTCAAAGTGGAACGTGTGATCAAGAGTATATAAAATACGCGCTAAAAAGCGGAAGCGTCAATCGTCCAAGAACAGTTCAGCTGTACGCATCAGCAGTAAAAGTGGCCGTGTAAAGAAGAAGAAGAAGAAGAGCCGTGTCAGTGTTCGCAAATCTACAAAAAAGAAAGCGGGTAAGAATAAGCCAAGGAAGAAGAGAAAACAACACAGTGTGAGCGATATTTTTGGATCTACATAGACATTATTTAATATGGCTTTTCTACACTCAAACTCATGCGAATGCATGAAATCAGATTTAGATTTATTTACATAACCACCTACACAGACTTCGGTGGAAAGCTCTCAATTTATACATTATAAACCAGCTTCTTCGCTAACAGACGATGGACCGTTGGAATTCGTCGTTCCAGCTGGTAATGATTATCTCAATCTTGCACACACAATGCTAAGCATTCGTATGCAGATAGAGCCAATAGTTGAAATAACAGAAGCAGCTAAAGCTACAGAGTATCCGAAGGTAGCAGCAATAAATAAAACCTTACATTCGCTATTTAACCAAATAGACGTTTTCTTTAATCAAAAATTGGTTTCATCACCAAACAATGCTTATCCTTACTAAGCTTACATCGAAATACTGTTAAATTGTTCAAAGAGCAGTATGGAATCACATCTCACGAGTGGACTCTGGTATGCGGATACCCCTGGAAAATGGGCATCGCCTTCCAATACCAAGCGTACTGATGTAAATACAAATATTGATTAGTGTAACCATCAGTATTTTACCCAGAATGGTAAAACTGTCGATTTACTTGGTCATTTGCATTGCGATGTTTTTAATCAAAATAAATTTCTCTTAAATCGTGTTGAACTGCGATTACGATTGGTTAGGAATAAGGATGCCTTTTGTTTGATGGATTTTATAGATGACGATAAATTTACTATACGCATTAAGGAAGCTTCACTGATTGTGCGTCGAGTTAAAGTAAGTCCAGGTGTTATACTAGCTCATGCTAATGCACTTACAAAAGCCACTGCTAAATACCCAATCAATCGTGTGGAGGTGAAGGCATTTACAATGCATAGAGGTTTTCTTGGCGATACAATGGACAGATGAACGTAGTTCTATCGTTCTATAAAAAGCTGTTACGAAATAATAATCATCGTGTACGCTCGAAAGATGTTAGGAGGTTTGGAAGTGAAGCCTCGCGCGGCTCAGGATTTTGTAATCAAACATGTACTTCGAGAATGTATGTAAAGTAATAATAATAATTGTCAGATGTCATGTAGTAAAAAATATGAATAAAGTGTAATCTTTCATAATATAAATAATGTTTTCATTTATAGAGCCTTACTCATTCCTTTAATTCCATACTGTAGTACTATGATATATTTTTTCCTGTTGCATCACACCTCACTGTATAGTTCTAAGTACATATACATCGGCATTAATTAACGGTTATAATACTAACATGTGATATTTACTGTTTAGTTATATATTCCATTTCAATCTTTATCTGTAAGAGAAGCTGATAAAACTGACGGTTGTAGTAGTAGTAGAGTAAACATCCTGTTCTTAAAAACTCGGAGAAATGTAACCGTAGCCTTTGATGGTTAACGAATATGATACTTCCTTTGTGAAGTTCTGAGAATACACGCGCAGAAAATCTCTTCCCACTGCATTCGATCATTTTACTTTGAGGTAGTGGCGGGTAAAATGTATAAAAGAGCTTGAAGAGTGAGGAGCTCCATCAGTTCTTTCGTGAAAGTTTGAGAGATCGCTTGCTAAGTGTAACTCTGTGTATTATGCCTCTTGTTTCTCGTACCATAGCCCAATGAAGTGTCAGTGCTCCATCTCGGGTACAGAACGTTCTGACAAATATGCTACTCTCCACGTCCTACGCCATTAATAAGTCAAACTCGAAACACGTTACTCTTGGCTTAGAAAGTTACCAGGGAAGCTATCGACCAGTGGTGAAACTCTCAACGTCTACAACATGTTTTAAATCCGTCAAGTTTGATGCATCTGGCTGGAAGGTGTTCAAGAATTACTTTGATCTTATAAATTGCTATTTCCAAGATGCGTACAGATTCCAAAGTGAATACGCTCGAACAACGAAGGTGTACATGGAAAATCATGATCTGATGTTTACTTCTTCATACAATACCAAATCCATATTGATAGAAGAAATACCTGTCGGAACATCCATCTTTCCAAATCTTTTGATTGACGAAGAAAACGATGATGTACTGCATACAGTTAGTGCTCCCCATTTCAATGACTACACTGATGGTGCTGCTGCTGCTGTTACTGTTACTGATGGTGAGAATCTACATCATCAACCACTACTAGCAAAGAAACAAAAAACAGCATATCATCAACCATCGATATGCATGCAGCAAGTTACTTTTGACGGATTAAAAATTGTCTTACAGTGTATTGACGAACGTATGAGTCAACTTGAAGAGTGTGTTGATAAAGTGAATGAAATTGTTGCTCATATTAAGAAATTTATAATTGACTGTATTAAAAACGATTGTATTGAGAAATACCCTAATTCTATACTAAAGACGTATGAAATGTTTCAACAATATTATACTTTATACACTGAAAATATTAAAATTATAATTAACGACAAGTTTAAATATACTATTGAGGAAATAATTTTAAATATAATCTTATGTGAAATAGCTGCTTTTCAATTGTTTGATATATATAAAGACATTTATACTGCCATTATTAAAGTATAAATATACATGCTATTTTTTGTCATTACGCTTTGTACATATGTCTTCCTATCTTGTAATAAACCATAAAATATTAAAATATTCATTTTTTGTGACATCATCTAAACCTCCCACCCTACTGCCACTTCTTACGACTCTCTATAAATATCAACTGTGCATAAGTATGTTCTCATTGCTTCGCGTACACTTGACCGGTCATAATCGTAATATGGACAAACACAATATGGAGAAGAAGAAGAAAGAAGGTTTAGGTCGAGAGAAAGTGAAATATAAACCGGCTTCTGGATTTCAAAAGTATCTAGCTCAATATTCTTCCAACACTGAATCATTCCCGAAAAAAGAAGGATACAGGAGTTATTGTCCTGACAAGGAAGTAAATAAAGATTCCAAATATCAAGGACACAACAACACTGGTTGGGGATAGCAACAATAAAGTCTTATTCTAATTTTTTAGGACCACAATATTTTTATAAACGTTCTACAAACTCATCATACATAAAAATCTCATTATCTTATGATGTCATAAGAGGTGTACATGACGTCAGTAACAATCCATATTTATCTTAATTGTTTACAAGATCATCATGGATTATTATTGTTTATTGAGGTAGCGAAAACAAATTTATGCATAACAGGTGTTTTTAATTTTTTTGTCCACCATTCTTGGTTAATTCAGACCTATTTAATGAGTTAAATTACAGAGAAATCGCGCATCTACGTGTTACAGAAAAATATTCAAATTTATCTTCAAAAAAGTAATAATGATATATTTTTTAAAACATTTTATGACTGGTATTTTTAGGTGAAGTTGAACGACTGCTCCGAATGTATCAACAAAATGAAGAGCTAGTTAGAAATATTGGAGCACACTTCTATCAAATCATTTATCCAGTTCAATTACGTCATCACGAAAAAATGGGAATATCCACAAGAGAAGCTGGTATTCCTAGAGTAAGTATATCGTTTGTTATAATATCTTTGCAACCAAAATTGATATTATAAGAATATACAGTATGTCGCGGATAAAGCGGAGCGCAAATAAAACTTGGGGAGAATTAAAGGTCAAATCACGATCTACAAAGTTACCGTACACTATTTTTCCCGAGTCGTAAGATTTTTTTACGGCAATATGTATAATGCCACGATGCATAAAAAAATCACTGGCAATTCATTGGCACATAGCTTCCTCCAAACAAAATTATGGGTCTAATAAAAGAAATATTGTTTTAATATATTTACTAGCGACAAATGCCTCGCTCGCTAACGCTCGGTCGGTTGCATTTCGTTTATGACCCTATCGCATTGAACAATTTTAAATTAGTACTATTTGTTAAAAGTTAATTTAAAATTGATATAATAGTTAAATAAAATTCGACACATTGAAAATATTGCATTACTCATACTTAAAATAAAATAAAAATGCAGGTATAGTTGTTACAAATTTATCAAAAAAGTAATTTCTTCTAATTTTTATATTTTTTCGCAATTAAAATAAATTGTGACTTATCTAAAATATTAACAGTATTACGTTTACAGTGTGATACATGTTTTTGATACGTAATTTACGTAAACAAGTTTGAATAAATTTTTTTAGGAAATATTCGTATGAATATATGTGTGTGTGTGTATGTGTGTATGTTTACCGTAATATCTATAATGTAATATCGTTCAATGTATTTTGGTTTTATTGTGAATTTTCAAATTTCAAAAATTTTATTTTCTATTATTTTTTATGATGAAATAAAATTTTCCAAATGCGATCAAATGTAACTAATAGCGTATAAAAATACCTATATTTTAAAAATAAATTAATTATTTTGCATTAATAGTTATTTTGATATTTAATAAAACGTTTTTACTGCAAAATTCTCATATCTTTAAAAGTAATTGATACAATACCTTTAAAAAATCCATGACTATGCTTAATAACAATACTTATGAATTGTTAAAATTTCATGTTGATCCATGCATTAGTTTTGAGTGAATAATCAAAAAACTGAGTTTTCTATGTCCAACGTTTACGGGAGTAAAAAGACTTAAATTAACTTATAATTTGGGAAAATATAGATATGTAATTTACGTCAGTTAAGTTCATTTTGCAGCTTATTACACAAATTAGTTCAAAAGATATTAGGGATTATATTTTTTTATCTCTCACGCTGTATACTCTATATAACTGAAAATCATTATTTTTGTTAAAACTTATAACTTGCTAACAAAATCCAGAATGTTTCAAGAAAATGCATAGTATTAGGTGGTTTTGAGGTCTAATTTTCATATGAGTTTTAATTCATTTTTTATCATTATTCATATCCGGAGAAAAAATTTAATTTTGGCAAAAATTGTTTTTCTATGTAAAATTTAAAATATCAGTTCTTCATTTTAAATTTAATTAACAATATAATGATTAGGCAATGTATTTATCTAAGTTTGAATACAGAAAATTTTTTTAAAACATTTAAAAAAAGTATTAACATACTACGATGGATTAAAACAATATTTTATTTTTTGGAACTATAAATTAAGTTGGAGGAAGGTACGTGCCAATGATTTGGCAGCTTTTTTTTTAGATCGTTATAAAAAAAATATTTTTTGTCCAAATTATTGGTGAAATTTAACTGTATGTTATTTATTATTGAGGAATAATTTATGTCCTCACTGGATAATATGCCATACTTTATAAAGTAAATGTACATTTTTTAAATTTCGAATAAATGATTTATATTACTTTCTCCTAAAGGAAGCTTTGTAATAGTAAAATTTTCAGTTTTGTCAAACTTCTGGAAAATACGTTTTGGTGTGTTAGAAATTTAAATTAAGTGTTTTTAGAAAATGTCCGTATGTATGTGTGTGTATATGTATACCGTGATATCTACGAAATTATGCAGGCAATGTTATTGGAATTTTCTATTATATAGTGTGCTACATTTGTGAACGAAGTTATAGCATTTTTTCAAATTTTAAAAGTTTGTCGGAGCTGCTAAAAAACCGATTCAACCCGATAAAAATCAATAAGATTCACCATTCAAATCGATAAAATTTTTTATCTACTTGAATGGTGAATTTTAATTTCATTTTTTGCAATAGGTCTTGATAAAATCTGACATACGCTGATATGGATCGATATAGACCGATCAAACTTCATACAAAAACTTATAATTGAAATAAAGAGACTCAAGATATATCGATTTCAATTGTTATTTTTTGTATAGAGTTTTTATAGACATACATCGACCTATATTGGCTCATATCGACCTAAATCCAAAAAATGAAATTAAGATTCCCGATTCAGCTCGATCAGACATTTTATCGGCTTCTATTAACTTTTTCTAACAGGGGGATTACTCATATATTTACACTACTACATATTAGAAAGGGAGGAGCTTAAAGGCAAAGTGGAGGAGGTTACATGCAATGAATGTACACAAATTTATACAAAAAATATTGTATTTAAAGAAATATTGTAAAAATCGGCTGCAGCATTCGTTTGAATGCAGCGCTGGAAATGTGAAAATCGGCTGCAGCATTGCTTTGGATGCAGCGCTGGAAATGTGAAAATCGGCTGTAGCATTCGTTTGAATGCAGCGCTGGAAATGTAAAAATTGGCTGCAGCATTGCTTTGGATGCAGCGCTGCAAATGCAAAAATCGGCTGCAGCATTTGTTTGAATGCAGCGCTAGAATGACTCTCGAAAAAATATACCTTACCAGCACGTCCTCACCGTGAAAGTTGGGCAACATATATATTGTTGGCAGACGCTGGAAGGATACTCTTATGTTGTTAACGATTTATTTTTTTTTTGTCCAGGTCTTCAAATTATCACGGAATTACTTTCAGTTTGATGGAACATTTGTAAAAGATCATTTAAAGGTATATAGTATATAGATGAATTTAAGGTATATATAATATTTACAGATATTATTATTTATATCCTACATTATATTAAGCACGATCAATTTTTCTCCGGTCACATTTTGAAGTAGCTCATTTTTTAAAACATTTTTATCGACGTCAACCGGAAGTCAACGGGAAGTCAACCGGATGTCAACCGGAAGTGATTGCAAGTGATTGCGTGTGACCGGAAGTGATAAAAAATGACAAAGAGTGACCGAAAAACGACGTAAATAAATAATATATTATTATTAAATAAATAATATATTATTATTAAATAAATAATATATTATTATTAAATAAATAATATGTTATTATTAAATAAATAATATATTATTATTAAATAAATAATATATTATTTATTTACGTCGTTTTTCGGTCACTCTCTATCATTTTTTATCACTTCCGGTCACACGCAATCACTTGCAATCACTTCCGGTCATTTCCGATTCACTTCCGGTTGACTTCCCGTTGACTTCCGGTTGACTTCGATAAAAAAGTTTTAAAAAATGAACACCTAACCAAGATAAAATGAGCTACTTCAAAATGTGACCGAAGAAAAATTGGACCGGAGAAAAATTGATCGTGCTTAATATAATGTAGGATATATCTGCTTGCTAATGTATGAGGCGGTTTTTGATACATAATTTAATATAAGTTTTGGATGGTTCATTGTCCAAAAGTTTGCAGACCCTTCTGTTTTTTTTATTATAGAATACCAAAACTGTCGTCAATTTTTTTTTTTTAAAAATTCACGCATAATTACATGTGTTCTTAACCAACCTAACCACCAGAACAGCAGATTATTCATTAGATAGGTCGCTCGCCAGAAAATTTCCAGAAAATAATTTTTACACTTTAGCTCTTTAGTTGAAAACCGCTTGATGGAATTGTTTAAAATTTTAACAGCAGATAGATTTTTTAATGGTGGTTCGAAAATCTTATGTCTATTATTGACCCTTCTTCGGCTTCTATTTTGCTCAGTACTCCTAGTTTTCTTTTGTTTTTGAGTTTGTGTCGGGCTGTACTGTTGGCTGTAGGACTATCACTTGTCATAGTAGGCGTCACAGATAAGGTCTTTCTTATTGGTGGGGGTATACTATCTGTTACACTGTCGACGTCTGATTCGTCTCCAGTATGTTCTTTACCTGATGTTTCTTGTAGTTTCTCTCGCGCTTATTTTATTAGTTTCTGGACACCTTTTCTCCATACGTCGTCCACGTCAATATCATTTTCGAATCTTGGATTCAACAAGTACAGGGTTTCACGCATATCGTCTGGTAAATTATTATTGTCTGAGAAATGTGAGGGTAGTTTTAGTTGTATTTCTAATTCAGTTCCTGATTCGCTTATGTGTGCTCCTTTATCCATTTCATATCTTCTCATGCTCTCTTCAAATTTTCTACTAGCTTCTTCCACTTCTTCTTTCATCAGAGTGGTTTTTATGGACAGATTTTCTATTGAGTCTTCATCAGTGGTTTCGTCAGCTTGGGATCCTTCTACGGCACTCAACTCGATGGCTATAATACTTATAGGCTTGTCTTGGTCGTCTTCTGAAGAGAATACCTCATCTTCTGATATTTCTTGCTTTTCGTTTTCTATTATTTCTGGTCTTTCCATTTGTAACCCACTGTACCTAGGGTCTGGCAATGGTGGTTTATCTAAATCGCTGTTTTCGTTGGCTGTGGACAATAGCCATGATCTTCTGGACGGGTTTACTGTCATAGAGGTGTCTGAATCTATGTTGGATGAACTTTCTGGTAACTCTCTGGCTTTGACAGAGGTCATTTCTGTTGTTGATTCTTCAACCCTGGTCGACGCTTTCGCTTGTACGGATTTCTTTGGATCGATGCTTTTGAATGTTTTGGTTGCCTTTCCTTGTTTAATGTACTGTCCTACTGGATTTGGTATTTGTGTGCGTTTTGCTGTCGTTCTCTGTGCTATCACGCTATGATCTAATTTAGGTGGTTCTTTATTTGTTTCAGCCCCTATGGGTCTGCCTCTGGGTCGGAGTGCAGTGGTCTTTTCGTATGTTGATTGAGCTCTGCTGCGAAAGCCGGTGTTCTGCATAGTCCCCTTTTTCTTTAGTTTTGATTCTTGGCAAATTTTCAAAACTTTCTTCGCATTTTTCGGTCCACTCAAATTTCGCATTTTTCTTCAATAACTCATTTAATGGTTTTGCAATTTTGGCAAAATCTGTAATGTACTTTCGATAATAGCCAAACATTCCAAGTACTTCCCTTATATTCTTTGCGCTTTTGAGTTGGCTAATTTGGCGATGGCTGCAACTTTTTCTGGATTTGGTTCCACGCCTTTTGCACTGATTATATGTCCTAAGAAACCCACTTCTTTTCTGAAAAATTCAATTTTATCTGGTTGCAGAACCAGCTTCGCTTCTCTTAGTCTTTGCATCAAATTTCTGATTCCACTCTCATGTTCTTGTAAATCTTTGCTGTAAACAATGATGTCGTCTAAATACACAAGCATTTCGATGTTTTGAAGTCCCCTAAGTACTTTCTCCATTAGTGTTTGGAAAGTCGCTGTGGCATTTTTCAAACCTTCTGGCAGTCTGGTGTACTCATAATGTCCATTGATTGTAGTAAAAGCCGTTTTATAGCAGTCTTCGGGTGCCATTGGTATTTGTTAAAAACCACTTGCCAGGTCGAAAATAGAAAAGTACGTTGCACCTCCTAATTGGTCCATGATATCTGCAATATTTGGTAATGGATATGCATCTCTAATTGTTTTCTTATTTAATTCTCTAAAATCAATAACCATTCTCCATGGTTGATTGCCATGACTGTTAGGTTTCTTGGGTACTATCCAAATAGGTGAGTTGCACGATGAATTAGACTCTCTTATGATTCTGTCTCTCAATTTCTTTTCTCCACTGTCTCTTACAACTTGTTTATGTTGCGGAGGATGTCTATATTGCTTGGTATTGATAGGTACATCGTTTTCTAGATGTATATGATATTCAATCATCTCTGTGCATGGAAGTTTGTCTCCTGCGAGCAGAAATCGGTCTAAGTAGTCTTCGATAATCCGATCGACTATGTTCAATTATTCTTGATTTAAATGATCTCTCCTGATTGCTTCTTTTACTTTTTCTAGTCTCTTTATTTGGTCCAGAATCATGTCGCCATTAAATTTATTGTCAGTTTCTTGCAGGGAATCTGGTCCTGTATCGAAAGGTATTAGTTCTTTTGGATCTACCTCTATGGTCACATCTTGTTCGCTGGTGTGATGGCCATTATCTTGCAGGTATTGTTCACATTTGTCACTACTCCTTCGCCCACGAAGAGATTTTCATTTTCCACGTCAATCCTTGGTACGTATCCTTCTTCCAGGTTGCTTTTGATTAAGTTGATTTGTATTACTTGCCTACTCCTCGCTTTTATTGTGTGTGTCATCTTCCCTGGCCTTGTTCTGTTTCTCCGATTTTTGTTTGTTCTTTTACTTTATTCTCTTCTTCACTTGTAGATTCTACTTTTAGTATTTCATTGGCTTGTTGACATTTATATCCTTTTCTTAAATTCTTTGGATTATGTTCTTCTTCGTGTCCTATGAACGGTATTGGGTGCATCACATCTCTGCTTATCATTAGCGCATTTTTGTAGTAAGATATCACAGCTTCTTTTTTCTTTAGGTAATTGCGTCCTAACATCCCATCAAATGGAATTGGAAAATCATCTGATACTATTTGAAATTTCACTGGCGTACCCTTTATGTCTAAATATATTGATGCGTACGTCTTCACAGTCTGATTCGTGATTCCGCCTAATTTTCTAGCGTCAGCAGTGCAGATGGGTACTCTGTCCAGTCCGAGGACATGTCGTCGTCCAATACACTTGCTTTAATTAAGTTTACTGTAGCTCCATTGTCAATCATAAATTTCACCCATGGTTTAGTGGTTCCAACTTGTATTCTTATTCTCACTGCTGTGGCTTTATCGTCCTCCCAATTAACATTTTCAGGTCCTTTACAGTTTGTGGACCACATTCTTGATATTTCTTTGGTTTCGACAATACTGACATCACTGGTGCCTTCGGCTAATTGTTGCTCGGATTCGTAGAGTTCACACTTTTGTGTATATCGTTGTATGTTTGGAGTTGGCATCTGTTGGTTCTGGACATGATTTGTGTTTTGATTCTGCATTGGATGCCTTTGATTCTGGCCGGAATAACCTTGGTTTTGGTTCTGGATTTGGCTCGTCATTCTGGGATCGTCGCGAGCCTCCTGGTAGTTTAAATTACCTCTTTGGGCTTGCTCATTATGTTGTTAATAATTATTGCGCCAATTAGTGTCATTTCTTCTGTCCGGATATTACGGTGCATCGTAGTACTACCCAGTTTCGTGATCGAATATTTGTTGATTCTCTCTGTTCCCATTGCTGTTCCAAGCCTGAAAATTATTGCGTTGTTGCTGTCCATTATTATAGTTGCGATTATAGCCTCCTCGTCCACCTTGGTTGCCATAATTGTTGATACCCTCTTCCTCTATAGCTATTACCTGGATAATTGTTCTGATAATTATTCTGCGGGAAATGATTTTGAGATTCATTTTGTTGCGGTCCGTCATATGTTCTATTATTCACGTACCCCACGTAATCTGAATTATTTTGCTGATTATTTTGATAGCGGTTCTGATGCCGGTATCCTCCATAATGACGATAATTATGTCCATTTTGAGGCCCACTATAGTTGTCTTGATCATTGTAATATCGGTCTCTCCCTCTGTATGGTCTTGAGTCTGGAATTATTTTTGCTTCCATTTGGTTTCTAATCGCACTGCTTCTTCGTAAGCTTGTCTTAAATCGTTGGGTTTACTCGTCTATAGTCTACTCGTTCCGCCAAATTTGCAGGTAAACCTTTAATTAATATGTCCACTGCTAAAGTTTGCAATGGTGCCATCATTTCAATTTTGAACTCTTCTGCCTTTTCTTCTTTTAACGCACAGGACTATTGAGCCAGTATGTTCCTGAGACAAACCATCGTGGAATATTGACAGTACTGGTAAAGCGACAATATGAGACGCCACTTTCCAGGAAAAAATGACAAGACGTAATGTAGGATTCGTACGCGCTAAGGTCGCGGGCGTACATATTTACAGCTGCTATGCATCACCCAACACGTCAATAAAACAATTTAGACAAATGTTGAACTTAATAGTACAAGATCCTGTAGAAAGAAAACCGGTACTGATAGCAGGCGATTTAAATGTCTGGGCAGTAGAGTGGGGCAGCAAAAAGACGAACGAAATAGGACAAGCGCTATAGGAAGCATCTGCACTCCTTGACTTGATCTTAGTTAACCAGGGATGTTCTTACACATTTCAAAGAGACGCCGGGTCCATCATAGATCTTACGTTTGTCAGTAGCTGCCTGATTGGCTCAGTTAGATCGTGGATACTGAGCGATCATTACACAAACAGTGACCACCAAGCGATAATAATGGAGATGATAATATCAAAACAGAGATCCAACGGGAGGGCAACGACAAAAAATGTCGGCCGAAAAACAAAGGATTATGATAAGGAGACATTTCTGATGGCTCTAGAAGAAATACAGCTGTCTGGATCTGCGAATGATAAGGTCGAGCAAGGAATGAGAAATATTATCTGAGCCTGCGACGCAACGATTCCGGAGATTCAGGAGAACTTCCAACAATAGACGATGTAACGATGTGAATTTTCGGGAAAATCCAAGCGTGAGATTACGCCATTCACTCATTATATTGGTTTCAATATCGCCTGACCGTATGTATTTAACGTGCGCCAGGTCGAACGAATTTAATTATAGATAAAATTCACTAACACGGTGCCGGCTATTAGAGACTTCTTATCCTTCAGAAGATTCGGCCGTAGATAAAGTCGGGAGAAAAATTATGAGACTTTATTTTAATACACTGAATTCACAATTCTTTTATTTTTAACTGCCTATGTGATTCACAGCGAAACGTTGGCTGACATTTGGCGGCAAACTTACATTCATACGATACACTTTCACGACAAACTAATCTCTCGACGGTTAAATACAATGGCTTCGCGACTAGAGCAAATCTAATACCCGGCAGTACGGATATGAAATAGGCATGCGGATACCTCACTCTCTACCTCAACTTTCTCGACAGAAGAAGCTCTTCCTCTCGTACTGGTGAGGTCTCGTGCTCTGAAGATTCCGTCGCGAACAATACAAAAAAAAACTACTTTAACTCTTGGCAATATCGGGGAATCTCTTGTAGGCAGCTATTCGAAACCTAATAAATTCATTTTTACGTTATCCTTATTTTATGCATTTTTTGGCAGAATTCGCATACTCATACAACGACTCTCTTATACACACGCTCTCTTTATCGCTCACGCTGGTGCGGTGCTGTGCTAAGGTTTTCTCTGTAGTGCGTGCGTAAATGCTGGCGGGAGTTTAGTAGTGAAGCTGGTGGCGAAGCTACGCAGTATAGCGCGGCTTGGTCTGCTACTCTCTCTCTCTCTCTCTCTCTCTCTCTCTCTCTCTCTTTCTCTCTTTTCGACGGCTAGTGGCAAGCATCCGACTGCTATTTCTCTCTCTTCTTTCAATTCATAGAGTGGTACAGCCCCGGTAGAGAGTAGCATGAGAGAGAGAGAGAGAGAGAGAGAGAGAGAGAGAGAGAGAGAGAGAGAGAGAGA
>QLSS01000133.1:226834-276758 GCA_024372645.1 Trichomalopsis sarcophagae | reverse complement strand
AGAGAGAGAGAGAGAGAGAGAGAGAGAGAGAGAGAGAGAGAGAGAGATTTCTACTTTGACGGCCACCCCTTGGCAACGACCGCCAGTATACTGGTGGGATAAAGAAATCGACGCGGCCTGCAATGAGTGTCATCGATCCAGAAGACAGGAACAGCGGGCTAGAAAGAAATACTACAAGACTGGTCGTGATAAAGAAATAGTAGACGCCTTAAATAAAGAAATGAAGAATGCTAAACGGATAAGAGGAAAATCCGAGAGAATAAAGAGTTACAGGACGAGGTTGAACTGGACCCCTGGGGGCGACCTTACCAAGTGGTAATGAAGAAGATAAAGGAAGGTTATATCCTTCCTCCTAAAAGCCCGGAATCGCTGGATCGTATTGTGACCACATTGTTTCTTTTTCAACTGGAACTAACAGCTATCCCTGAAACGGAGGCGAATGATGAAACCATTCCAGCGATCACCACAGAGGAATTACTAGCTGTATGCAAAAGAATTAGGAACAACAAGGCTCCAGAAGCAACGCCTAGTACTACTACCAGAAATAGATACGCTACCTGGAAATGATTCCTTTTACTGACCATTCTGCATGCTGGATACTCCGGGCAAAATCTTAAAGCGCATAGTCAGCGTTAGAATGGACCAAGTCATTGAAAATCCAGGCGGACTTACGGAATATCAATACGGCTTCAGGAAGAGAAGCTCCACTCTTGATGACATAAGTTTAGTACTTGACACCGCTAGAACTGCAACAGAAGGAAAAGATTAAAAGGAGAATCCAAGAAGTACTGTGCTATAATTACACTGGATGTTAAAAATGCGTTTAACTAGCTAGCTGGGGTAAGATACAAGAGGAACTACGGAAAAAGTGGCCCCCGCATATATAAGAAGGATTATGTCTGACTACCTAAAGGTAGACCAAACCCTTTTGTATGACACAGAGAGTAACACGAAAACCTATCAAGTAATTGGAGCGGTTCTACAAGGGTCAGTGCTCGACCCACTATTGTGGAACATCATGTACGATGGAGTTCTTATGCTAGAGCTATTCGAATTTGCAACAGTTGTAGAGTTTGCAGACGACATTGAAGTAGTGGTAGTAGCAAAGCAGAAGGAAGAGGTGACAAAAATTGCTAACGAGGCGGTAAGTATAGTCCATGATTGGCTAATGCAGACTGGACTTGAGCTTGCTAACCATAAAATAGACTATTATACTCTACTAATAGAGGCTATTCATAAGACAGCATAAGTCAGTGCTGCACTATCGCGACTAATGCCAAATGTAGGTGGGCCAACGCAGGGCCGAACGTTACTCCTAGCCAGTGTAACTACATCAATTATGTTATATGGTGCTTCAATATGGGCGGGCGCTATGTTGGTGAAATCCTATGCACGAAAGCTGTCAACAGTTTATAGGAGAAGTGCATTGCGGGTTGCTTCTGCCTACCGAACAGTATCCGAAGATGCAGTGTGCGTTATTTCAAGTATGCTGTCTATTGACCTCCTAGCAACAGATCGAAAGCATATATTAAAAGAAAACCGGCGTGGTAACAATACTCAAAAGAAAGTTTGAAAATCCGCAAAGGAACAAACCCTAGCTGAGTGGCAAAGACGATGGGAGTCCAGTGGAAATCGGCGATGAACCCACCGCCTCATAGCATGTATTGTTGGCTAGACCAATAGACGACACGGGGAAGTTAATTACTACCTTACGCAATTTTTGAGCGGACAAGCTTTCTCTAGGAACGAATATTAGTATTTATAAAAAATAATTATTAAAATTATATGATGTTTTGTTAATATTAGAAAAAATAAAAATTGCGTAATATTTTCATGTTATAATTTATTTGTTTATAATTAAAATATAATTTTATATTATAACATACGTTATTAAAGGAAACATTATGCTAATCGTGAGCGAAGCGAGCATATCCTCGGAGTTCTCTATACACGTGTACTATTGAACGTGGATCTTCACTGGTTTCAAACGCATCCTCCAAGTCTTTCTTAGACAATATCGGGAAAAATTACGAACATGACGCTACAGAAAACCCAAAGAAATGGGTATCCTAACAACTGAATTTGATGAGTGCAAGGTCTCAATAGCAGTTCCTAATCTGCTGCAGAATACACGAAACTCAGCCCATATACATCACCAATACAACAAGTAATTAAAACCGTTCTGGTTTTCACAGCGACTCAGCAAAGAATAAATTAACCAAACTAATTCGTAATATACAGAGAAAAATCTTAAACGTAGAGATCAAGGATTATTACGTACGCATTAACTATTCAGACTCAAAATTCAAAAAATTAAAATAATTTCTACAAGAATCACTACTACAAAACACTATACGCTCAATTTTCAAAATCAGGATGCAAACAATACTGACATTAAAAAAAAATTAAACACTTTTCACAAAAGAAAATTTTATCAAATCCAAACTACGAATTTTAAAACTAAATCAAACTGCGAAAATTATTTAAAAATCTCATGAATATTAACATACAGATTAATGTAAAATACAATACATTGTTATGAAGAAAATTCAACCTCAAGAGTGAACTGAACGAAACATCTATTATTCAAACCATTAAGAATCTTAAAAACTTAATGAGCAAAATAACACAATACAGAAATAAATCAATACACAAAAAATGGAAAAGACGATTTTAGAAAACAAATTTAAAGAAACTAGAAATGTTATGGAAAATAACGAAGACATCATGTTTACTCTCGCTGATAAAGGCAACGTTACTATACTATTGCCATGTTCAGAGCAGATTATATTAAGAAAATGGAGACTCAGCTGTTAGACAGAAACAATTTCACAAAAATAGCGCCGAAGATCTAGTGACAAAAGTTCAAACATAAGTAAAGAAATTCAGAAATTACTGGAACAAAAATGGCTTTTTGGTCAATAAATATAGTAAGGTGAAATTCCCACTAACCGACACAGCATTATAAAGATGTTATGGCCTACCAAAAATCCATAAAAAAGAAGTCTCTGTACGACCAATTATTTCAACGATAGGCTCATTTACTTATGTTTTGTCAAAAAACCTATTTAAAAAATTTCAAAACTGTGTAAAAAAACCAAAGTCAGACATAGAATTAGCTATGAATTCACAGAGAAAATAAAAAATATACATGTTTCTCTAAACCACTGTCTGATTAGCGTCGATTTTATATCGCACCATACAAACATTGATGAAACATTAATCAAAAATAGCATTGAATAGAGGTATGCACAGATTGCATAAAAATCTGAAATACCTCTCAACCAGGGATGGCGACCGGAACTGCAGAAAACGCACCAAGCGGCTCACTTTAGACCGCGCGGAGTAGAAAATGAATTTCCATAGTCCATTTTGCGAGAGTTGCTCTTCTGCTGTACGCGTATCCGGAGCATGCGCAGTGGCCACGCTCTCATTGGCGCTCCGCACTAGCGCGCAATTTGAAAAAGATGGAGGGCGGGGCTTTGCGTCAGCCTCTTTTCTGTTAGTTAACATCTTAAGTTGTGATTTTCTGATGTTAAATTTATTATGCAATAGTGATATTGAATTCGTATACAGAAACCCCGAAAACTAAAGGGCAGGATGATTTCGTCATAAAAAATCCGGTTGATACCTCCCAAAACGGGCATGAGAACCCGTAAAAACGCTTATATAATTTTTTTTCAATTTAACGTTTATTCACCTTTTTTTAACAATATTGCTGCAGTATTTTTATTTTTTTTTGAAACCGCAAACCAACAATGGACATTTACATCAATATTGCTGGACAGTATCCAGAATATTCAATAATCTGCCTGTAATATTGCTTCCTCCTAGAGGAAGCTTTGTAATAGTAAAATTTTGAGTTTCGTCAAAACTTCTAGAAAATACTTTTTGGTGTGTTAGAAGTTCAAATTACGTGTTTTCAGAAAATGTCCGTATGGATGTGTGTGTGTGTGTGTGTATGTGTGTGTGTATGCATACCGTAATATTTCTGGAAATTCTCGGTGAATATCAATAACATTTGATATGCATGTAAATTTTTGGATTCTGAATTCGGGAAAAACATTTGTTTTTTATTTTTCTAACTATTTTTTTGCAAATTTTTGATTTTTAAAAACACTATTTTGCGTTTTTTTCAATCATCCCATCGTTACAAATAATTCAGCTAATATGCATTTGAAAGAGAATAAAATTACCTACGTTTTCCCGTTTGGTAAATGAAATAGGTGATTTTTTTTTAATTCATATCTCTGAAACTAAACATCATAACCTCACGAAAAAAAGCATGTCGATGGGTCACGTGTCAAACTATATCTCGTTGAAATTTCGAGTGACTTGACTATTTATTTTTTCCGTAAAAAATCGAAAACTGGAAAAAATGAGTTTTTTTTTAGCCTTGATTACGGAAGTAAAAAGGCTTTATTGAACTTGAGATTTTGGGAAAAAGTAGATACTTTATGTGTCTTTGCTAAGTTAATTGCGCAGCTTTCAAATCCCTATGCTTCTTAAGATATCAAGGTTTCAATTTTTTTTTTGAAAATTTTTTGATTCCTCATATCTCTAAACAAAGCAGTCGAATGCTTCAAAATTTTATTTGGTGATTAACCATAAAAAATCTATTTACTGCTAAAATTTTAAACGATTTTGTCAAGCGGTTCTCAAGTAAAGAGCTAAAATGTAAAAACCGATTTTATTTTTCTTCCTCTTATAGGGGTGTCGTTGCACGTCGTTAAAGTTCCTCCCTATTAATTTATGTCAAAATTATATATAGTACATGAGTACTGCCAATCCTTGCGCAGATGGCTTGCTTAAACGTATTTCAACTTATTCAGATCCACAATATTTTGCATTATTTTTTAATTGCTCCTTCAGCAAAATAATCGAGATTGAAAATGTTTAAGAAAGCATTAACATTGTGTATATAAATAATATTTTATCTATTGAAACTATAAATTTAGTTAGAGGAAGATACGTGCCAATAAATTGGCAGCGGTTTTTTTTAATATGATGAATCTGCCGATGCAACCTTAAGGGGACGCAACACATTTAAACCCTGAAAAAAAGAACTGTGAAAAAAATGTATAGATTTTAAGTAAATTATTTAAAATTTTTTATAGATATATTTAGCATAAATACTTTTAATATTATCATGCTAAAACCTTTATTATTCATGCTCGCCCATTGTGGCACTCGGTGCAAGAATTTGTGAACTTTTTCACAGTCCGTAGGATTCCAAGTGAACGAATGGTTCTTTCGTGCTCAAACTTAAGGAGGACACTTTGTACACTTGTAGTTTTGGTATGAATGCAGGGATTTTAATTTGAATATTTAGAAATGGGTTGGCAATAAAAAAACTGCATTTTTTTGCTTATTCTGGCACCTTTTTGTGTATAAAACATTTTATAAACATTCAAATCAAAATCCCTGCATTCATGCCAAAACTACAGGTGTACAAAGTATCCTCCTTGAGTTTGAGTCCATAAGAACCATGCTTTCACTTGGAACCCTACGAACAGTAAGCTGAAATCAGTAAAAACAACATTTAGTGAAAATCAACTTTAAAGTATATGAAAATTGTTAAAAGTGTAACTTGAATCAGTGCTTACCAAATCCTTCAGGACTAAGTTTTCTATGTTCCACACACATAGACCTTCACTCTCGGCAATTATGAGGTATATTCACTTATACATCTGGGTTCTGTACGGATTTTCTTACCTGCAACCAAAAAAAGGCATTTTATGAATTTTTATAAAAATGAAATAAAAAGGTTATTTTATCCTTGATAATAATATACTTTATACTTATATTTTCTTTTGGTTACTGTGTAGAATCTTCAAGTTAAAACTGCAGAAAATTAGCAGTCTAACCTCCAAATGTTTGATCTGGGTGCTTTAGTCTATGTAGCTGCTTTTTGTTCTATCACTGCAGACTTCATAGAGTCCTTGCCAACTTTCTCAAGTACTTTACTAAATTATTCGTTGATTGTATCATATGCAGACCGAGCCATGGGTTTCAAGCACTTCATCGACCCACAAAATGCGTTGATAGACCAGCGTATCCAAGTCCAAGAGCACGAAAAGTAACCACTGCTCTTCTGTTGTTCTCCCAAGCATGGTTCTTGACACCTACTTTTTTGCATAACTTGATAGCTGCCAGCTGACCACACTCAATGCACATAACTTCAATCTTGAATTTTAGTACTTCAGCTTCAGATTTGCCAAGTTTAACTTGACCATGGCATTGTTTGCAAATCAAAAGTTCCTTGAGAGCAGGAAATAGAATGTTGATATCAATCAATCTTTTCCTGATCACAGAGGTTCCTTCCGCTGATGGAGTTATTATCTTTATTGCTGAACTTGAAGGTCTTGTCCTGTTGGCAGGTTCATCCTCGCATGTTGCTCCTACAAATCTTCTTGGCCTCTTCTTGCCTCTTCCTCGAGAGTACTTCTTGTCAGGATGGGTACTCGCAAACCTTCCCTTGTGATAATCGAGATACGATTATCACACATATTTTTAAAATCACTATACTTCACTTTTTTAAATAACTTCACTGATCTGCTTTTACACTAACACTTCACCTTTTTTAGGTTTATAAGCTATAAGCTATAACGCCAAAAACACTACAAACATTACTTGAATTAATTTAAAAATACTTTTAAGAAATATCAGCTTTTTTAATATATTAAAACATCAGCTGTGTTTACTTAGTGTAAAACACATCCCAGGACTATATCAGCTGTGTTTTGAAATATTTTCTGTCTGCTAGCAGATCAGCAGAACGGTCGTTCTGTCCTTCTCAGACACATTAATTCTAACCAGCCCATAGGTAGCGTGCGGGCAAGCGATATTTGAATTCAAATAAATTTCCCTGCGTATCCATCGAAGCCTTATATAAGAAGCTTAACTAGAAATTTATCTCGAAAATAACGCAAAAAAATATTATCAATATGCACTAATTTATTTACTAAAATATGTAAGCGGAGCATAATATACGTATATACTACGTTACATTTTTAGTATTATTTTGAGTTTTGCTAATGTTTTTCGTAGCTGATAATTGTTTACTTCAACAAATAGTCACATAACTTCTTGTTATTACAACCGGTAACTTCGACTTTCTTCTGTCAGCCAGCTCCATCAAAGTTAATCTGTTCTTTGCTTCCCTTATCCACACTTTTCGCAATATCTACCAAAATCCCTAACTCAACTTCTTTTTAGGGCTCATTCTACAGTCAAGATTTGCCAAATCTATTATGACTATTTGAAACACTTTTGGTCATTAAACGCTGATCAAAGATTTTAGCTTTATCGCATTGTTTCCCCTTTGGCTGTTTGTCCGTTAGATCAACTTATTTTGCTTGTTATTTAAAATGCTCCGGCTTAATTTCTTAAATCCTTTGAAAAAATATGTCCTTGATCTCAGTCTCTTCTTGGCATCTGTTCTCAGTCAAGTTTTATTTTTTTATTATCTTTTCTTTAAGTTTCTGTATCCATGATGCTGACTAAGCTTTTTATGATAACATTATCATCTTTATAGTCTAAAGCATTGTTACGTCCTATATAAATAGTCATACAATAAATAGTCACGGACGTAATGATAAGTGTAGTGGCAAGGCTGTAAACGGTATTAGTTCGCGCCTAACACTCTCACTGTTAGTCTATTAAATGAGAGAACTTACCCTTGAGTTCAGTTGCCAAGATGTAGACTTGAGATCGTGCTGGGTATAAAAGAATGGTTATAAAACGTTCGATTCACGAATTATATTCACAGTAACTATGTAGTTTATTTAACTATATGTATGTATATATATATATATATATATATATATATATATATATATATATATATTTCAAATTGAATTACAATATTATTCACAAATAGTGAGAATAAAACTTAGGTATTTGGATTTATAACGATAAACTGTTTTCACTGATATATCGTCAATTGTCGGACAACGCGTACGGAGCCCGTGTCTGTATACGAACTGCTTAATTGAGTACATGCAAGGCTTTTTAAAATCTTCGTTCGCAATGCAATTTTTGTAGTATTTACAAACTTAACATTTCGGAAATTGTATTCATAAAAAGTAGCACTCGCGTAAGACGTCATGAATTGCTGATGTACTGATTCGTCAATGGCCTGCATTCGGCCGTGTGTCGAAACTGTTCGGTGCGTGCAATGCATTCTTCTTGGGAGAGTTTGAATTTCAATATTTATATTCTTTTTAGGTTTTGAATAAATTTATGTAATAAATCACACGACGTGACAGCATCATCAAGGCTATTTTATTTATTTTTGCCCTCTAAACACGATTTGCGAGGATATTAAAATGTCCATAAGTGGTCAGGTAATTTGTTATTAACATTTATTAATATTCTTTGAATTATAACTTTGCAGAAGTTTATCGAAGACGCGATTTCTGAGATTTTATTCATTGATTACTCAAATACTCAGACTTTTTCGAAAAATCTTGTTAGAATATTTTTAACTTCCGGGATAACGAATTAAAACGATTTTGAAATAAAAATTCTCTTACTTGCTATCACAGACGAAAAGAATTATACTTTGGAAGCAAAAAAGAGAAGACGCGTTCAGGCTTTAACCCAGGGTCCCAAAATTAGCAAACCAGAGCTCTAACTACGGAGCTGATGTCTACGATGCATTGAGACGTTATGCAGCTCGACGAACTCTTATTGTTGACTCTTCTCACCGCTTGCGTTGCAGATGTGCGTGTTTGTTACATTGCAGTTCGTTGATTTTTAGAGTCAACAAAATGTCATGTATGAATTCGCCCTAAAAACATTGTTTAGTAAGGATAGCTCCGACGGAGTTGGACGCTTCGCAACGGAGTCCATTTCCCATAGCTCAGTCTGAGTTTTTATCTATATACAGAGAGTCTTCCATTTTTTCGCGCTTTCGAGATTTGATTTTACAGCTCCCTAGAGCCGTGCTGGACGAGCCGCTCCACCAGCTCAGAGATCACACCTCGAGGCTATCATTCTTTGAAATTAAATATCTTGAATCATATTTCTGACATAATTAATACAATATTAATTAACTAACTCTTGTAAAGTGTTTGCCAAGAAAAAAGGCTATAACGAATAATATTCATTTACGAAATATCATACAAAGGTTCGTGAATATGAGCTTTAAGATAAAATTTCTAACTTTTCTGTTTATAGTTTCCTCAAAAGGGTATTTATGGCGATGGGAGTTATTCAAGTGGGAGATCAAGATCAAGGGTAAGTACCTCTGTCAAAAAAAGTTACTCACAAATGCATGCCAAAAATTTTATCTTCGTGCCTACTAAATAAATAATAAGATATTTTAACGTCTTACAAGCATGACTATGCAAACCTACACCTATGTACACTGGAAGACGCTAAATAATCGCCTAATAATAATGATAGTGATAACCATATAAGTCATAAAATGTCTACTAATGATCACCACTCGTCATCTAACTTATCATATACTGATCTTATTTTCTGTGAGTCGTTCATGAATGAATGATAATATTTTTGTATATTTTTCAAGTTATTTATAAAATATCGCTTAAGAATTATCCTAAAAAATCTTCACTGAATCATATTTGTCCGAAACTCTACTCGAAATACTACTTGGAAAGTAAACAAATGCTGTTTTACTGGACTTGAAACATATTTTGCAGCAGGGGGAAAGCGCTTACAAAAAATTGTACATTGCAAAACGGCTTATTTTGTTTTTAAATTCGTAGCATTATCTTCTAAATGACATAATTAAAATCTAAAAAAAAATCAAACTCCCAAAAGATTGTTAATTATTGTAGAATTATTCTAACTCGTATTTCTGATAGGTGCAACACAGAGGTTCGCAGCCTAAATTGTAGTTGCATTGTATTACTTCTAATATCTCTGGAGCAGATTAAAAGTCAGTTATAATTAGCGAATACTAACTTTCATCCAAATTCCAGCCCTAATCTTTTTTTATTTCAGTATTTAAACCTTGTCATTTCAAAAATATTCCGCAAAAATACCTCATCACCATGTGTAGATGAGTGCGTAGTTGGCTCATTGGTAGAGCTGGCGCCTTAAGATCTCGTAGATATTGGGTCAAATCACCCTCGTGCTTTACTTTTGTTCAATTTAGTTCCCAAAAATCCGGTACGATATATACTTTCATGTTATTTGTTAACAAAATAGAAATTTTCATTAGCTATTTGAAGCTGGTAAAAATTGTAAAAATATAAGGGTTTAAAAAAGTTTTTAAGAAAAATTTTGAAAATGTTTAGACTCGGATAATGTTTAGTGCATTCTCAGTTTCGTTCACTTCACTATAAAGTACTAATTCCCTCTACCCTCCTCTACTTGCACAATGTATTATTTCTAATACAGTGTGCGTAAAAGTCGATTTTGTGCACGTTCCGCGTATAATAAATCGCATTTTATGCCTCTAGAAGAAAAGTTATTTCTAAATATTTGTAATTGGAGTTTTCGTGCTACCCCAGTTATGATGCAATTCGTCGCCTGGGGCTTGGAAAATAACCCGATGGCGCCAGACGCTCCTCGTGAGCGTCAGAGTCTCGCGACTCTTTGTTTTCCGGCGCGAGTATTTTGCACAAGATTTGTGCTCGGCTAGCTGCAGCCCCGAGAACGGTAACAAGAGAAGGCGGTTCGGGATAATAGAGACACTTGGTTTATCAGACGAAACTGTATATTCTTAATAAATCCTTACAACTTACAATTGATTCGTACAAATTAATAAGTTAGCCCGTGAAGAAAAGCAACTTCGACAAGAAAATACTCGTAGTTAAAAGACATCCCGCATGACTCGCGCGCGTCTCAAGGCTCAAGAAGCAACCAGATCACACACACTCACTTGAACGTTTCGTCTTTCACTCACTCTCACAATTACGTCGCATGCGAATTCCACAAACGCCGAACGACTCATCCTAAAATTGCACGACCACGTTTTGCCTCGTGCGTCCAGGTGTCAGCGCCAAGTGTTATCCTATGCTTTCACAAAATAACTCTACACTTCTATTATAATAACTCTACACTTCTATTATAATTAATTCTACACTTCACTTATTACGCGAGAAAATAACAATGAGATAACCCTTGATTAAACGGAACACAAGACAAAGATAAAGAGATGAAGACAGCGATTCAGCGGTAACTAACGCAAACGCGAGATAACCTGCGCGGCTCGCGGCCGACACTGTTCTTCCTAGCCGCCGTACCGCGTGCGCTGATTGGTCAACTCGTCGCGGCCCGACGGCCTGCTCACTCGCAACACTTTCGTGCGGTCGTGCATGCGCATAGATAACCCCGCGGACACTATGTGGAAGTAGTTTTTGTTCGGGGCGTTCGTGCGAGCCAGCTTCCGTTTAATCAAGGGTTATCTCATTGTTATTTTCTCGCGTAATAAGTGAAGTGTAGAATTAATTATAATAGAAGTGTAGAGTTATTATAATAGAAGTGTAGAGTTATTTTGTGAAAGCATAGGATAACACTTGCGATCAAGCTAGTCCTGCTGCATTGGACGCTCACGTAGGTAGACCCCACGAAGGGCTTCGCCACCTGCATTAGCCGTCTTACGGTGCGGGGAAGTACAAAGTTCTTATCCCTTTTCGACTTTTTCAGGATTTTAGTGGAAGTGCGCTGTTTGCTAGCTTCTGTTGGCAATCCGTCAGACGGATCTGATTTTGTTATTTTAAGTCGATGTAAGGTTTAAATGAGAAACAATCCGTGAGACGGATCTGATATTGTTATCTTAAGTCAATGTAAGGTTTAAATGAGAAACTTGTAAGATTGATTATAGGAAAAATTGTTAACTATAATAGAGCAACTGGAAAAATAGTCTAAAAATTGCTTCTTAATATATTAGAGAATATATCTTTTAATTAAAATCACGATTATATTTTCCGTATTTTTATACATCCAAAGACGATGAACAAATTCACATTCATAATTTTTCAAATTTAAATCTCATGCAGCTTATGCATATATTAAAGCTACAAATAATGATCCTTAAGAAGTCTCGTACGTTACACTAAATCATAAAGAATTTAATAAAATTAAGAAATACAACTTGTTTACAATGTTAAGATGAATCCTTAATATTTTCAATATTTATCACCGATTAAAATATGAAGATATTAATCTTTGAAATCGGTTCCTTATACACGGCTCTTAAAAAATACGGTATAGACTGCAATAAAAAAAATTTATATCACTGTACGCGAAATTGTATCTGGGGTTATATTATAAAATATAGTTTGATAATTATTAAATTTAACTCTAACCTTTTTTTTGAATTTGGCATAATAAGTGTATATGGTGAATAAGAATGTTGATTGATTATTTAAACATTGAAACTTGGCCTCATCTTCTTTCTCTAAGGCTGTGGACAACATGAACGAACAGATTGAGGAATTGGACTAACTCAACGATTTTGGTTTGATAATTCTTCTTTCAATTGAATTATCACCATACTGCATACAAAAAGAGAATGCTGAGCATTTTTATTTTCTTTTTAACTACTCTGATAGTTTTGAAGAGGATTTGTATGACCCAACGAGCTATCAAATCTTACAATCACCATTAGTTCTCATCTGCTTAAAATTTATGGTTTTCAAGTCATTGCTACTGCTTCACATAATCGCTCAGAAGTCATGTTTGACATTGATTGCAATGATACTGCAACCTCTGTTCCGCTTTTACATCGTACTTTAGAAGTTTGCATTTATTCATCGCTTTGCGAACGTTAAAATAAGATGGATAAATATTACCCTTTCTCATTTTCTAATGCAGATTCATCCGAATGTTTCTTAATTAATGTCAATGCTAGTTCTATTCCTTCTACTTCATAATTACTCATTATTTCATGAGCTCTACTATACAATTTTAAAGAAAAATAATTATTTTTGATTCGTTTCCTTTCAGTATTCATACTTTTCTTCTGAGATTTCTTACGCAGGCGACCACCCTTATTGACTATCACATTGTCAAAGCAAATAATTCTTATTTTTATAATGTAACCTACTTTTTAAACATAACGAATCAAATTTAATTTAAAATCTAATATTATAAATTCTACTGGAAGTACCTTCACTATATCTTTATGTCAATTTTAGCTATAACGAAATGTAATATTATAAACGTTTTAATTTTTTATATGAAAGAAAAACTTATGAAAATACATTTTAAGTCAGAATGAATCAAAACACTTATTTCATACATAATATTAAAATCTACATAATATTAAAATTATTTCTTTTGGAAAACAATGTTTTCTGTAATGATCCCTGTATTTCGTTAAAATATTCTGCAAAAATTAATTTTTCAACATCGATTTTCATCTTTGCTCATATACACGTGGGATTCATCTTGGAAATTGTATGTATACACTAATAGTATAAATTTTAAGATGTATAAAATTGCTAAATGAAAATTTTCGGATGTGGTCCAGATCAGATGATGCTGAGGATAATCATAATGATAAGGACTATTCAAACAATATGATATACATACAGTTTTTTTGGTACATTTGATATACATCCGATTCACTTTCTCGATGCTCTTTCTCGAGGATGATGTCCTGTCAATCAGGGTGTCAACCTGGCATCTGAACATCGTCTACGAAAGATTCAATTTTTTATCAGCACATTTGATTTATATACGATGCTCTTCTTTGCAGACGGCCCATCCAGGGAGTCATTCTGGCACTTAGACATCATTTACAAGAAGTTAGGATTTTTTTTTTCAGTATATCTGATTTATATACGATGTCCTTCCTCGTAGACAACGTCGCGTCGACATGGAGGTCATCCTGGCACCTCGACACTGTCTACAAGAATATACACTTTTTTTCAGTACATCCGATCTATATCGTGCATTTTTATTTTCTCCTACGTCGAGAACCCAATTTTTAAATTCATGATCTTCATTTTGTAATTTCAAATTTTCATTCAATAATAATTTCATGAAAGATAACCATAATTTACTTCTTTTCACACATAATTGAATTATTTGTGTACGATTGCCATAGTGTAATATAGGAAGTGTTTGTCTAAAGTCACCAGACTTAACGATGATTTTTCCATTCTGGTAGGAAATTAACAATTGAAATTCGTTAAAAAATTAAGTCTAATTAGCTAGTTTTATCAAATTTAAATGTAAAAAAATAAATTAAAATATTGCTAATATTTCAATGATGCATATCTATAATAGCACAGCAGTATTATTAAGTTCAAAATTGTTTTTCCTTTTTTTTGCATTTAAACGTATGTAAGCCTTGTTACGAATATTTGGATTTTTTAAGATTCTAACGTATTTTTATATAAATATTGGATTGTAGCAGTCATTTGACAAATTACAAGCAAAAGTTTCGTTTTATTATGAGTTAATGCGTTATATCTATGCATTTATAATGGTTGAACGCTTATTTAGTTAAATTGTTAACCACAACTTAGCTAAGTGGCCTAAAACTTAGCTTATTAACCGTTAACGTTTCTACCAAGGATCCAAAGAAATGTTATTAATACAACAATCTTGTAAAAGTATATTGTTGGAGTCAGGTTGGGTGAGACTATAAATAATCGACACTAACAGATTTCTTGAAAAAGCTTTATTTGAACGACCGAAAACAAACCACTGCGGGTAATTACGTGCGCTCTCTTGGAGTGCCGGTGACGTACTAGCGCGGCGAGCCGAGCAACGCAGCTCGACGAGCTCGCGCATGCGCAGGAGAGGAGAGAGTCCCAACTGGACCTATCTCAACACTCCCTCTCACTTGAGGAACACTCCCTCTCAATCCCAGGATACTTCCTGTATGGATGGCTCAGGCTGCTCATCCTGGTCCTCGAACTCCTCGGGAAACTCTAAAAATTGACACACAAATTGATTAGTTACAAGTTAAATATAAGTTTCAATAGGTCGTTATGTAATTGTTTAGGCAAAGCCTTTGTAAAAATGTCGGCTAACTGACTCTTGGAGTTGACCCATTCTATTTTAATATAGTTCTTATTAACACATTCTTTTACATAATGTTCCCTTCTTTCGACAATGTGTCTCAATCGATTACCTCCATTTACTTTCGCACAAGAAATGGCAGCCATATTATCGCAGTACAGTGTCATTGGATATAAATTATGCTCTAGCATAATCGCCACTGAGTTATGTAAGGACATACTTTCCTGACAAGTTTCGCTCATGGCTACATACTCCGATTGACAAGTGGACAGAGCAACGCTCTGCTGCTTGTGCGTTCTCCACGCCACTGTGTTACCGAACAGTCGGATGACGTAGCCACACGTAGTCAGAGAATTTTTGCAGTCAGCTAAACTGGCATCAGAATAGGCTATCAACCCCTCATCTGCTCGATTGAAAATCAACTCATAGTTTCGTGTTCCTGACAAATATTGAAATACTCTCTTAACCATATTCCATTCCTGAACTGTGGGGTTTACTTGATGCCTGCTAAGTACATTGACCGTATACGAAATGTCTGGCTTTGTAGCGTTCGCCAAATAGAGTAGAGACCCGACAGCCTCTCTGTACAGTCTATTTGGGATTTGTCCTTTGCCGGATTCTGCCAAAATGTACTCATTTTCCTCCCTCTCTTTTCTACCGCAGCTAGTAACGTCTAGTTGCCTCATTGGTGTACTAACTGGTCTGCAGTTTTCAAAGCCAAATCTAATCAACATCTTTTCTATGAATTTAGTTTGACTCATTTTGATAACACGCTCAGATTGATCTCTGTCTATCTTTATCCCTAAGAATTCTTTGGGGGTACCAAGATCTTTGATTTTAAATTCAGCACTCAGATCTTTGCTCAACTTGTTCAAAATTTCGTTGTTTGAACTGGCTAACAGTATACAGTACAACAAGGATTGTATCTACACCTGAGTGTTTGATGTATAAGCACGGATCTATTTCGTTTAATTTGAAGTCTAGCTTAGTCATAACGCTTGAAAATTTATCATTCCACTTCTTGGGACTTATCTTTAATCCATAAAGTGACTTATTTAATTTCCACAAAAATCTTTTTCTGGTATCGCTAGTAATCTGAACTCCCTCTGGAATTCCCATATAAATGTCCTCAGACAAGTCACCGTACAAGAATGCAGTTTCAACATCGAGTTGTCTAAGCGAGTAATTTAATTTATTCGCAATCGAAAAGAAGGCTCTTATCAGTGACATCCTAGATACGGGGGCGTAAGTTTCACGTAAGTCATAAACATTCTTGTCTTTAAATCCACGAATAACTAATCGACCTTTGAATTTAGCTTCACCCTGTTCATTTACTTTTCGCTTAAAGACCCATCTGGAGTCGATTATATTTGGTTTGAAGTTACTCATTAACACATTTGATCTTTCTACCACAGTGTACACTTGTTTTTCTTTAATAGAATCTAGTTCTGATTGGATTGCTCTCAACCAGTGTTCTCTCTCTGGTGAGTTTACAGCTTGTTTAAACGTTTGTGGGTCACCTAAGATTTTAGCTAGAAGAGCATGATATTTAAGATCGCTGAATTCTCTATCAAAATTAAGTTCTCGTATCTCAGAGTCCTCAGTTAGAAAGAACATTGCTACGGGGTTCTTTTTAGGTCTACCTCTTTTTCGTTTTACTTCGCTTACTGTCTCTTTGACTTCTCCTACTGATTCTACTGTTTCGAATGTCAACTCTTGTACAGTCTCGGATTCTGAATCCTTTTCTGAGTTTAACTCTGATTGATCCTTTTCTATGTTTTTACATTGAAAATCTTTATATGTTAAATTTTCCACGAATCTCACATGTTTACAGTCATATAATTTATGGTCGCTTGGTACAAGTATCGTGTATCCAGTACTTAGATATCCAACTAAGAAACCTAGCTTTGCTTGGGGCGAAAACTTGGTATCTGTACCGCGAGCTATCTTAATATACGCTGCGCATCCAAAACGCTTGACCTGGCTCAAGCATTCAGCCTGATTAGATACAATTTTACTTAAAGGTGCCACCATGTCCACCGACTTGTGAGGTGTCCTATTGTAAATATAAACAGCTGCTTTTACAGCAAGATCCCAATGTGAAAGCGGTAAGCCAGAGTCCAGCATCATGGCTCTTACTTTATTTTCTAACGTACGATTAAACCGTTCGGCAACACCGTTGTGTTGAGGTGTATCGGGACAAGCTAGTTGTAGTTCCGTACCGTATTTGTCTAGAACCTCTCTAGTAGCCTGACAAACGAACTCTGTTCCCCTGTCGCATCTCAGATAACAGAACTTTTGATCAGCACCCACCACATTACGAAGACTTTTTACAAATGACTCTATGTGCTCTGGCACTTCAGTTTTACTCTGCATTGGATAAGTTAGAGCAGCTCTAGTAGCATCATCGATTAAAACAAGAACAAATATATATTTTCCTGGATGTGATTCCGGGCTGATGGGATCCATAGTATCTCCATGAACTATTTGTAATGGTTTTGTTGCCCTATCTCTAATCTTGTTAAACGGAAGTTTGACACTGTTCGCTTGCATGCAGATTCGACAGTCTTGTATGGTTTTATCTTTGTCTATATTCTCGAAGTTTATTAACTTATTATTTTGCTTAGCTAACACTAGTAAATATTTCTTGGATACATGTCTAAGTCTGATATGCCACAGCATGGCTTCTGAAAGTTCCTCTCTAGGCTTTTTGTGATTTTTGAACTCATCTATTTTATCGACCTGATTGGTCTCTATTTTGTGTTGTTTCCTGTTGCTTGACGTTTGTAAAAAGTCTGTTTCTACATCGTTGATTTCCCTAGTCTTGTCTACACTAGACTTGCTTGTCACTGATTTATTTGTCTTAGTTTCGTTTATTTCTGTAGAGTTCTTTTTACTTCTAGTGTTATACATGATTTTCGGATTAGATTTGGTTACATTATCTTTACTCAACACTAGTTTAATAGTCCAGAATGGTTTCTTGTATTCTCCTGTCAAAATGCTTTTATCGAGTTCTGGATTATAAATATCAATGATTTTATTATTTAAATAAATCTCAAGTCCCTGATCTACGAAACGTCTCAATGATAACAAATTGTATGACAGATCTTTCGAATACAGAATATTGTTTAAGATAAATGTATCATTATCCTCTGTAACTACTTCAGTAGACCCACTACCGTCAGTCCTAAATGTGCTATCTTTGTTTGCGCAATCTACCTTTGTAATCGCTCGAGAGTCAAATTTGTCAAAATACAATTTAGATCTGCTCAGGTGCTCGGTTGCACCTGAGTCCGCTATGAATTCTAACAATTCTTTGTTACAGCTGTTGACTTTGTTACCTTGGTATTCCTCGGCAATGGCTTGGAGCGATGTCCCTTGCTGAGGCCTAGGATGGCCTGCACCCCTCTGTGGTCCGCCTCGTCCACAGCCTCTGCCTCGTGTCGAAGCTCCCCTGTTGCCTCTCGTTCCACGGTTGACAGGAGCAGCAGAATGGTGTGTCCGGCCTCTGGTCGCAGTAGACCGGCTCCCTCTGCTTGTCCACCTCCCTCTCTTTGAGGGTGGGCCGTAGCTGGTTGCAGTTGCCATCCCCTTCTCCAGGTCTGCCTTTCTTTTGTTGCACTCATGTGCGAGGTGAGAGCCGAGTTTGAGGCAGTAATAACACTGCCTCAATCCTTCATTGGGACAATTGGCCTTCGTGTGCCCCTCCATCCCGCAACCTCTGCAAATCAGCCGACCAGTACCCTGACTCGTATGCAGAAAGGCTCGTGCTGACGGTTGCGAAGGCATCTTCCGGCTCTTGGTAGATTCAACCTGTAACAGATAGTTTTTTAATTTCTCGCATGTCATTTCCGTAGACGTAGTTTCTTTAAACAGTTGGTCTGCAGTGGTAATTTCCGGGACTGCCTCAGCAACTGCTTGAAGAAAATAATCTCTTAATTCTTTTTCTGGAAGTTTTCCCGCGTCTGGGGTATTTTCAAATATTCTGACTTTCTCTTGGAACCTATCGTAGAAATCAGATGCAGTTTCCTTTGAGGTTAAATATTTAATAGTCAGCAGATCTTTTCTGGCTGTGATTCTAGTTGTTCCATTTTCGTATCTTTTTACATTTTTCAATTTCTCAATAATTAGTTTCGGATCAGTCAAATTGACAATCTTGTTGTAATAGATCGCGTCTATTCTATTGATTATAATTTCTCTAACTTTGAACTCATCATCCGATCTTTTCGACTCATTTACCGTAGAGTTCATGTTTACACTTTCATCGAGGACATAGTGCAATTTCTTGCTTCTTAGTTCAGACTTCAAGTAGTCTTCGAACATTTCAAAATTAGTTTTTAGCGTGAGTTTATAATTTCTAAAGCCTAAACTTTCTCTGCCTACAAATTCGTTTTTCAATTGTTCTGACAAGTTTAAGCTTCTATCAATCAGTGATCTCTCAGTCTCTTTATCTCTTTCAAGAAGTAAGACCTTTATCTTGTTTTCTACTAGTTCGTTAACAATATTTAAAGGAATGTGATTTGATTGTTCTACAAACTGAAAGTGATCATTTTGTCTTACCGATTCACGGAGAAAATTTGACCTGTGTTCTCGATCAGGTGATGGCTGCCTCAGCTGTGACCTGGGCTTACTGTATGGGTTGAATAAGGGGATATTCACCGGTGTGTCCCCCGGTTCCCCAGACTCCTGAGCCTCGTCCTCCGAGTTGCAGGAGAGTTCTCCCGCTTCTGAGGGCTGCCTCCTACCTTCTGCCGACCTCTTCCGAGGCTCGCTCATGTCGATGTTCATATCTATCAACTCCTCGCCCCGCAACGTCTGTGACTTGCAGTACGGAGTAGATGACACCTTTTCGACCCGTATAACTCGGGGCTTTTCCTTGAGAACAGGGTCCAGGGTCTTTCTAGGCTCCACGGGTTCGGTGTCTACACCCTGAGCTGTAGACCTCCCTGCCTCGGCAGTATCCACTATATTTGACTGCTGCTGACTCGGTTTCACTGCCAGTTGTTTCCCAGGCGAGCCCAGGAGGAAGGGCTGCTGCTGTCCAACACCTGGCATTGTAAGGCCCTTCACCAGCATCTCAATTCCAGTGAGAAACATTTTATTTTGCTCCTGCATCATTAGCATGACCTCGCTTCTGGTGATAGAATCTGCTGAATATCTTAACTGCGCAGCTGGAGTTCACTTCTTTTAAAGTACAGTGAGCCGTCGCTCCTCCTCAACAGAGTCATGGTGTCACGGTGATAACCTTCACCGGGCGCCTCGTTGGCTTCCGACCTCTCCCATTCTCTGAGGATGATGCGACGGAACTCCTCTCGATCAGCACCTGTTGAGTTAATTAGCATGTAAGTGTTTTGATTATGTTAATATGCAGAATATTAATCCAAATATCCAAGTAAAAGATTGTTGAGACAGTAACAATAATTATTCGATTGTAACTTTGACTCGGAGTCACTGTTATCAAATATCTCTTGTCTTTCCTCTCTTGAGGAGCAACTCTTGTCGCCTGCTCTTGCTCTCCCAATCAAGTGGGGCGATTCTAATCGCGCGGTCTTGGCATATTGTAAGATTAACCTGTTTCTATGGTCGATGTTCTATTCTGAATCTTACTGTCATGTGACTCTTGTCTATCTTTCTAGTTCTAGCTACTGTGTTGACTTTTAGAATTGATTGGTTACGGCTTGCTTGAATTTTAAGCGACAGCCGGTTACGCATAATGTGGGGCCCTCACAAAATGCGATTTTTAATGAACTGCAGTCCGTATTTATTTTGCAACACAGGATTTTTAAAGAAAAACACTATTAAACATGCTACTCAACGGTTACTGATTCTAAGAATTTTTAAGAGAAATTTCTTTATTTGAAATATTTTCTATTTCAGAAAATCATTGTAAAGAGCGTATAGACAGCGCACCGCTCAGGCTGTGCGCGTGAGAGAGAGAGAGAGAGAGAGAGAGAGAGAGAGAGAGAGAGAGAGCGAGAGCGCGCCCATGCACACTCCGCTCGCCGCATGCGTACCGCGCACAGGAGAGAAAGATAGAGAGGGAGGCACCGCTCGCAACACAGCCGCGCGAGCCGCCAGCGATTCTCAGCCCATGCAGTGTGGCGACGTTTCGCCGCATGATGTTGCCCGCACTGTTCTCCCTATACGCGCGCACTTGCCGACGCTACCGCTCTTTCCGCGGCAGAAGATGTTAGCTGGCTCCCTCCCCTCCTTTAGGCCATGCGGCTAGCAACTGGTGGTCTTGTGGAGAGAGACAGACAATCCCGATGTAGCGCCGGCGGCCGCCATCTTTGTCTCGTGTCTCCGCTCTCCCCCCTCCCGCAAGCTCATGCTTGACTTCTCGGAAATGCGGGACTTGCTGCGTTTTGTTTTTACTTCTAAGAAACACACGGCTTATCGCGCCTAGCTTTTCGGACTTTTGTTCTCAGTTTTTCTTGTAACTTTTCCGTATTCTCACGAAATGTTTCTAATTTTCTCATATTATTTACTACTTTTTACATGATCTAGCACTTTTGAATTTACTCTGCACTTTTGTCACTTCGTGGCACTTTTCGTGACTTTACATTTTTTGTACACTAATCTAGATTTTAACTGCGCGAATTTTCACGACTTCACTTTTATTAATTTTACTTTTGTTCTACTTACTGAACGATGAGCTTGCCGTTTCGAGCCGCCACATGATGACCCCCTTGTTAAAGCTTCTCGAAGGAGATGCGTTGGCTCCTGGCCTCGTGACACAAAGGTGCGGATGATGGTTTAATACACACCACCCTTGAGTTCTATCTGCTGCCTTTGTCACTACACTACACTTGCTCTCGTGAGCTGACAATTCTCCCGCGCCTCTAGGCGCGTGCCTCGCGGTTTTTCTTTTGCGCGATGGAAGCGTGGCTCACCCGGCCCATAACCTGTTGGAGTCAGGTTGGGTGAGACTATAAATAATCGACACTAACAGATTTCTTGAAAAAGCTTTATTTGAACGACCGAAAACAAACCACTGCGGGTAATTACGTGCGCTCTCTTGGAGTGCCGGCGACGTACTAGCGCGGCGAGCCGAGCAACGCAGCTCGACGAGCTCGCGCATGCGCAGGAGAGGAGAGAGTCATAAGTGGACCTATCTCAACATATATATATATATCGCTTTGAAAGCATGTCTAGATCCTATAGATATTTCATCCCATATTATATAATTCTAACATTTTTTTAAAACATTCTATATTTTTAATTAGGACAAATATTACATTAACTTTAATAAAGTAAAACGTTAGGTAAGTTTGATGTATTCCGCAAAATTATTATGGATGACAATCGCGTAACATTTCATACATATTTATTACAACAATTCTTATATTTGCCAAAGGTCATTGTAACTTAACAAATGCTGTAGCAAATGTATTAATTGTAACCATAGATTAAAAATAGTACATTACGATACGTGTGACTTAAATGATCTTTTTTACACGGCGCAGTTAGCACCCGAGCGTAGCGATAGCGCTAAGCGCAGTGTAAAACTGAACCATTTAAGTCAAGAGTATCGTATAAAATTTTATAGCACAGACTGCTAAAGTCCGCAAGTCTCGCCTATTAACGTAGCTAAAGTAGTCCTTACTTACACGGTGAGGTTAGCACACGAGCGTAGCGAGTGTGATAAACACGGCGCAAAAAAGGACTACTTTAGTCACAGATAGGCGTGACTTAAAAGCGGATTTGAATCACACTGTACTATAAATAATATCATGATTCCAAAACTACTTACTATTTGTTCAAATTATTAAATTTAGCTTTGAGATTTTTTCTTTGCAAAAAACATGGTATATTTGAAGATTTTTGCGAAAACATCCTGATAGTAAAGCTCCTTAAATTATAATAATAAAATATTGTAATTTTAATTAATATTATCTAACAGATTGACACCATAAAAGTAATAATGCCAGTGTTTCATCAATAGACTATAACCCACGTGAAAAGTCACACATGGTTCTCATGTGGTAATCATGTGGTTTCTACGTGGTTGTAATGTGGTTACCACATGGGATCCACATGGGAACCATGTAGGAACCAGGTGTGATTTTGCTGTGGGTTCCCATAAGGAAGCACGCGATTCCCACATGGTTCCCACATAGTTCCCTCGTGATTTTTACATGGTCACCACAAGCTATGTGTGAAATAATTTGACAGAATGCTACTTATGCCAGTGTTAACCACATGGGAACTAAATGAAAACCACATAAATACCACATGATGACCATTTGGGGACCACATGATTCCCATATGGTCTACTAAAAATATTAATTTTTACTTTTGTTGTTAAATAAAGTTGTTAATAATAAGAATTTTTAAGCTTAGCCGCCCAGTTTGGGTGTTATCACCCCGATGTTACCATGATCGTTATTGTTCAAAAAACACAGTTTGACCCTTATTATTGTATATTGTTAATAATAAACAAAAACAGTATTTGACAGCTGGAAAACCAAATTATTTGTAATAAGCTGCTCGATTAGAACAATATCCAGTTGAAAAATTATATATATATATATATATATATATATATATATATATATATAGCGACATGATGCTAGGCGTTACATTTTTGCACAAATGCTTCCACGCGAAAATTCGTCCGATGATAATTTATGCATTTCAATATTTCAAGCAACTTTCAATGACGATGATTTTTTTGTGGGTGCAGTGGTTTTTGAGATATTTTTAAAAAACCATAAATTTGCTGTTATTATGTTATAACTATTATTATACTATGTTATAAACATAATTATTATATTAAAAGTATTTATAAGTACAACCTGTTGAAAATAATGACGTCACAAAAGGTTACAATCTGTAGCTTCAAATGACGTCTTTATTTTCAACAGGGCTGCCAGTGTCAGCTACTAAGCATGGGATCCAAAAATTGCATGTAACTCTATAGCATATGTATATTCGATCCTTGCAGCGATAAAGAAACGGCTGCAAGCCGTGAAATAATGGTGTCTAGGTGTACAGGATGACCGATGATGTTAGTTCGCACTTGGTTTTTGGTGACTAAGTGTAGAAATCATTCGAGGGTAGTGTATCAAAACAGTCAGTGATTATATGTTAGTGATGAAAATGTTACAAGGAAGCCATGGTCGAAAAGTGCTAAAGATGCTTGTATTTTATTTTTAGGAGAAATATGGAATACTCAAAAAAATTTACTCGAAAGGACTAAAATCTCTAAATAATATTAACTTTGAAAAAAATAAAAGGTTAGACGAGTTTGATATATCTCGCAACGAAATAGCAGATAAAAAAGAACCGAGATGATAGTGATCAAACAAAATTATATTAAGGGGATGTCGGAGCAAAAGTTTCCGAAATGCGCCGGTGGCGCTGTCGTCAGGTGGCAAATTCACATTTCTATGTTGGATTGTATTAAGGGGTCAGCCTGGGTTAAATGCTGCATAAAACAACAAAATATTCGTTCGATAATAATTTTTTCTTTTCACGTAAATTAAAAAATAAAAAATATCTACTGAAAATTACAATATACACTATTTCTACCGAAAAATATCATACAAAATCACTGACCAGAATTTATGACATTTTACTATATAAATAAGTGTTTTTAGTCACTTGCCACGGCTTTGTGAAAGATCCGGATCGTCTTCTTTACTCTACCCGGGCTTAATAAAAGATATTTCTAAAAAATATTAATTAAATATTATTTTTCATACGTTTAATTAATATTTTTCAGAAATATCTTTTATTAGGTCTGAGGGAGCATGTTTAAGGTACATTTTAAGGGGTGGAGTAAAGAAGACGGTCCGGATCTTTCACAAAGCCGTGGCAAGTGACTAAAAACACTTATTTATATAGTAAAATGTCATAAATTCTGGCCAGTGATTTTGTATGATATGTGTATGATATTTTTCGGTAGAAATAGTGTATATTGTAAATATTTACAGTAGATATTTTTTGTTTTTTAATTTACGTAAAAAGACAAAAATTTTATCGGACGAATATTTTGTTGTATTTTGTAGGATTTAACAGAGGCTGGACCCCTTAATATTAGAAAAAATAGTCAGTTTCGAGATGTAAGAAGAGCAGAGTGCAATTGCTATGGTAACTAGGTACTATTTCAGCCAATTACCAGTAAGCATAAGCCCTTCGTTTTTGTAAACGTCTTGAAATACAAACTTGCTTCTCGTGCTCGGGTAAGCGTCAGCTGTTCATTGCTCTCGTTTATTACTGTTTTTGTAAACATTGTATACACTTTTCAACACCCTCATGGACAAGCAACTTTGAATTTTTTTAAAAAAATCAAAGTAGTTATTTTGTTATAGATATATGCCAAAATAATGGGTTAAATTGGAGGGACGAAATCTTGGGTAAAGGGTATAGTTCGTTATAGGTTTCTCCTGTATAATCCTGGATATCATCTATAGTGTAGTTTACGTGTATTTCAAAGCGGGTCCCCTACGCCAATGCTGACCGTCCTTCTACACCATGTCTTTATTATCACTTCTCCTAATATTGACATATAGTTTCTTTATTCAACGAATGATTGATGTTTTTAAAAGTTCAGCTACCCAAGTTCATTGAATTATACATAAGATCGTTGATAAAAAATTATGTTGCTGATCCCTTTCTTAGGTGCAGTAAAACGCCTGAAGAGGTGATAGTAGTTATACTTATATGTCAAAATGGCATTTAACATATTTCATTTTTATTCGTAAGAATGATATATTGTAACAGGATCCTTTTTAGTACGGTTTTATTAGCCGCCGCCGCGCAGACGTTAGCTGCGTGCAATACGGCGGTGATGCTGAAGAAGGATTCCGAAACAATCAAGGCTGCGAGGCCTTGTTTCTCTCACTAGGCGAGACGATGTGACCTTCGCACAGGTCGTCGTGCAGCGGTTCGCTCAGATGATGCATACGTATCGAGAAGCGTTACGTATGCCCGTGGAGGCGGCAGGGATCGTATCTTAGAAATGCACTCGAATGGGTAGAGTTGAAATATCAGTTTATTCAAGAGACTTAACTCGAGATATGCTACAAAGTGCACTCACAGAGTACGACGCATGTATCAGCGCGCGAAGCTCTCCCTCTCCCCTTACTCTCTCTCTTTCACTCACCTGGAGCTCTCTCGTCCTCTCGCTGTTGTCTGTAAAAGAAAATATCTATACAAATCATATTATAAATATATTTTGCTGTGAAGATTATAACGAGTAGTAATATTACTAGTTATATAATATCATCCATTTGAATCAAAAAAATTGTTTGCTGAGCTGCACTTACAAATCACAAAAGGTTAGCGGAGTCGTCTTAGTTAAATTCGCCCGACGTAAACACGTGTGGCTAATTCGGAAGCCGTGCGATATCTCTCGAGGTGCGCGCATGTATCAGCGCGCGAAGCTCTCCCTCTCCCCTTACTCTCTCTCACTCACCTGGAGCTCTCTAAATATATTTTGCTGGGAAGGTTATAACGAGTAGTAATATTACTAGTTATAATATCATCCATTTCAATCAAAAAAATTGTTTGCTGAGCTGCACTTACAAATCAGTTTTTTTGCTATATAATTATTTTACTTTTTTTAGAAATATCAACCCAGTTCGAGCCCTTCGAGTCTTTGCAAAAATATATTAAATATTTTCTTTTTTTTTATTTTCTGTTGTAGCAATTGTTTTGTTTTTAAACATACAACGTAATTCAAAAAATTTGGTGCGACAGTGATCATATCATGCACACAAGTGTACTTCGATCATTGCAAGTACAACATTTGATCAATGTAGTTTATAGATCATGTTTCTCAAATATTTTTGTGAGAACTCCATTCAATATGTGAATGTGATTATATTCTCTTTTTTGGGCAAGATGAACACATTTAAAACAATAATTTTCCTGTTTTTTTTAACGTTAACTTAGTTCGAGTCCTTCGAATCATTGAAAAAATACATTGACTATATTTTTTTTTTTAATTTTCGTTTGTAACAATTGTTTTGTTTTTATACAAACAAAATAATTTAAAAAATTTCATGCAACAGTGATTTCATCATGCATACAAGTTACTTTGATCATTGCAAGTGCAACGTTTGATCTATGTAGTTTATGAATCATATTTCATAATTATTTTTGTAAGAACTTCATGTAATTTGAGAATGATAATATATTAATCCTTTTTTGAGCTGGAATTTACCATTAAAAACATAATTATCGTACGTATGCATCATTCTTAGTTAAGATTTGCAAAATTATTTGTTTTTCTTGAAAATGTTGCTAATACAGAATGCGATTACGACACAGCGTGTGCTTGTTAAATAAGAAATATTAATTTTAAATATTTATCTTGCAATATTTATAGTTAGGAGATATTGAAAAGAATACGTTTCGTAATTTAATACTTGTGTTATAATGCGTTAATAACCTTAATAATAGAACTTAATTTAGACATGCAATCAATATTATTTGCCATACCATGCCCAAACAACATCATTTTGACTTGTAGTATAGTTGTTTATTTATAAAGGGTTATGAAATGCAATGATAACCATATTATTACAAACACTAATATAAAACAATCAATTAACTGGAAGCATACTAATGAATTTTGTTTTTGCAGTTATATTATGTATTGTTAATCATAACTATTTACATAATATCAAACTAATATGAGCAACTATATTAAAAAATTAAATACAACATATGCCATTGAAATTGAAATTATATGTCAAAAACATAAGTAGTATACGTAGTAAAAACATAACCTTACTAACATTTATTATTGTCATCATCAACTTACATTGCACAGCTTAAATGTTTCACTCATACATTTGATGGTTAGAAATTAAATTATTAAAACCCAAAGTTAAAGTATCTTCAAACATCTATTAATATTAAATATAAGTTATACAACTTGAACTACACAATATGTTTATAGTCACTTAGTACACTAAAAGCCCACGATCAATAACCCCACTTGCGTTAATAAATATTACAATATATTCAAATAGAATATTGAATTATATAGTCTGAACAGTACCGTAGAATTCAAGATCAAAATCAATATTTAGGAGTACAGCGAACACCGATTAACACGGAAAAGTTAACCTCTAAAAATCAGAAAAGCGACACTATCGAGCGCTTATCGCTAAACTAATCTAACTAACACTTTTCTACAGACCTTTATCGTACAGTCAGAACTTGTCAAGACATGCGTACCAACTCTATCATTTGTAAATCCTCTAATACACACTGGGGAGCGCTAAAAATACGCACATCCATCGACCCGACGTAGAGTCGTATTTCGTAACACTTTCACAAAAATCGCGGGAGAGACGTTGCACATATAAAGCAATTAACTTTCCGGGCCTCCAGGAGTGTCGCTGCTTTCATATTTTTATCGAAAAAAAGGCCTGCAGATAGCAGCATTTGAAAAATCGTAGTCTACGGCGGGAGTGGATCGGCCGAAGTCGTCCAGTCCACGCCCGCTGTTGGGTCGTATTTCGCAACTCATTTGCAAGATTGCGTTAGTTATCTTGTACACTATACGCATACGACCTCCTGTACAGTGTACCTCCCTGAGCGTGGCTGCACTCATATTCCATATTCCTATCGAAAATAGGCCTGCAGTTGGCAGCAACTAAGGTTTCATAGTCTATGATGGGAGTGGATCGATCGGAGTCGTCCGGTCTGTTACGTCCTGACTACTAAATGATTTATAATAATCAAAATGTACTGAATGGTGTAGTGGCAAGACTCAAATATTCAAAATTAGTTAGTACCCGCCTAACACTCTCACTGTGTTAGTTAATAAATATTTAAACCTTACCTTTTTGTGCTTTAATCAGGTTGATTTATAAATGAAATAATGTTACTGCTTTGCTTTAGATAACAGAAACTGTTTATTTCGTTATTCTTATAATTGTATTTATTCTTGTCGTTATGATTATGTATTAGACTCTTTAATTTTAAGTTTGTACTAGTCACCAACTGTCGGACTGGCGTGCGGTACGGAGCTCTAATTTTGAACTGACTGCTAAAGTGCGTACAAAACCTTTTAAAAACTTCGTATGGTACAATATGTTTATGGAGATTTATAAACATTATATCTTAAAAGTATCGAAATTGTACACATAAAAAGTGGCGCTCGCTTGCTACGTCACGGAACGCTGAGTGTATATTTTGGCTGTGTCAGCGCTCATTGACACACTTACACGTTTCGACATCATTTTTGCGAACGTAATAAGAATTAGAATTTTGATTCTTTAAAACAATGAGACATCAATGTGTCCTACCTACAATTGAAAATGAAACATCAAATGTTAAGTTATAGACGTACGTAACAGGTCCACGCCCGCTGTAAGGTCGTATTTCCGTCTCTTTCGTAAGAATCGCATGGGAAACGTTGCACGGTACAAAAAATCGACTTTCTGTGCCTCCCAAAGTGTCGTTGCACTTATATTTTTATTGAAAAAAGGCCTGCAAATAGCAGCAAATGAGGAAATCAAAACAATAGAATAAAATTATAAAACAAATCTATATTCAAGTATTTTATATAATACCATCTTTGATATACTGAATGCGTGATTATACAAACAATATTTATCTTATAAGCACTTATAAACACAAACTCAAATAGCATCAATCACATGAAATTATATAAATTTATAGAACATGTTTTACCTGAAAGCTATACACTATAGAAGATTCGGTGTTATCAATGATCAGGCATACGATCGGTGCCCTTATTTCTGCTGCTCCCTATCCCACGTACCATAATATTATCTGTTGCAGTATTACGTACACACTAAAAAACAAAAGAAAGCATATCAAAAACTTATAATTACAAATAATTTGTAACTGACTGATCTCTTCTAATATAAACATTGATTTCCAAATAAAAATGCCATTTAGCACATTCAAGGAATTCGAATATAACTGCAGGGTTGTCTCTAAGTGGTTGAATCATTCAGATATACCAAGCAGTACAATCAGATAATTTTACTCCAGCTCCCGAGTTGTATAAACGTTGTCTAATATCCAGGTACGTCAGTACCACCAAAGAGAGTGAATCCAACTCCTGAATCATCTTGAGGTGTTCGAAGCAGCCAACAACGCCAATCTACACTACCCAGACAGTGTAATTCAGCTCCAGAGTTATCTCTGCGAGGTCGAATAGGCAATATACAGTTCTCCAACAAAATGCCACAATGCTAACACTAGGATACATGAGGAAAAACTTGACAGTGATTTAGCTTTAAATATTGATAACATAATTACATAGTCACTGGTTTTATTGCAAATAACACAATAAATATCTTGTAAAAATGATAAATACGAAAACATCGTAATACCTATCGTATGATGATGACTTTACACTTCTACAGTATCTAGCATATTTATCATAGAAAAAATTCATTAGTATAGGAAAAGTAGCAGCAGGAGTAATAACAGAAAAAAAGTATGACCTTTAAGCGCAAACTCAAGTTTCTTGTTGGACTTGCGTATCTTTCCATATCGCACATGCGCTCATTTACTGCATATCTTTTCATGCACCGCTTTTCCATACTTTTTACTGCACTGTGTATCAACAATGTACAGCAAGCAACCGATCCGCAAGCGAGATCGCTGTAAGCATAGGCTGCTTCAAAGTGCGTATACAGACACCATAGAATTTGCAATTTTAAATTAACACTGGTGCATTGCGTCGACATTCTGCTCCACGTACTTACTTATAATATCACCGAAAAGTAGAACAGAGCAAAATAATAATTGCGGAGTGAGTTGGAAGACAAAAAATTCAAACACATACGGCAGTCGGCTGCGTGAACGTGTTGTCAGCCGGTCCACTGATTGATATAAAGTTGAATTCTTGTGACACTATCTCTGTGAGATGTAAGGTACTGAGCGTCAGCCCACCGATCAGCTGACGCTTACCCTAGCACGAAAAGCACGTTTGTATTTCAAGACTTTTACAAAAAACGAAGGGTAATTACGGGTATTGGTCTGAAATAGTACCTAGTAACCATAGTGTTATGAGACACTTTATTCAAAGGGGCAAAAGGAAACACCTTCTCGCAAAATGACCATAACTCTTTCAAAAGCATGTAAAGATGTTTAATAATCAAATTAAAATAAAAGGTTACATGAACTCGCAGCTAGCTGCCCAGAAAACCAAACGCACCGCTCGGCAGTCTGACAATGTCTGACCCGCTCGGAGTCGTTCGAAGAGAATTGCCGCGAGGCCGCACGAGAGCGCTACTCTCGACTACAAACGGTTGTAGTATGGCACGAGTATTATTGCATCGTAGCATTACTTTTGATCGTCACAATAGCAATTGCGCTCTGCTTTTCTTTCATCTCGAAACTAACTATTTTTTCTAATATTAATATAATCCAACTTGGAAATGTGAATTTGCCATATAACGCCAGCACCACCAGCGCGTTTCAGAAACTTTTGCTCTGACATCCCCTTAAGTGGCACGGTAGCGCCAAGAAGGCGAGCTTGAGAAAAAATGCTTATCGTTACTGTTCGTGAATTCTACAAAATTAAATATTAATTAATCGTTGATGGTTTAATCTTTATTGCTCGTCTTTTTACATAGTAATTTATATGTGAAATATATTTACTTCGCAATTATATTTACTTCTCTTGCATATATACACGAGAGTAAAGTCGATTATTTCCTTGGGTGATTTACTGCCCTTGCTTTGCTTGGGCAGTAAACTCTCACCCACGGGAATAATCAACGACTTTACTCCCTTGTTGCATAATGTACTAATTAACTCTCCCTTATTTATTTTGCGATTTTAGTATTAAAATTCAATAACAATCAGAATTTGACTCAAATACTAAAATAATTTTCAACTGACATTAAAAACAAGTGTTTATTTGTTCTTCAATTGATTATAAATTGTTATATACTATTATTTATATAAATATTTTGTAAATGCAAATAATGTAAAAAAATTGTAAATCAAAACCAAATCCTCTATTATAATAAAATGTGTCTGGTAGTCTCCGGCTATAAGTTTAATTCATCCCCAAAACTACCCCTCCTTAGAGGTTGTGGTTGACCGGAAGTTGACCGAAAATAGACCAGAAGTCGATCGGAAGTAAACCGGAAGTGAATCGTAAGTAATCTGAAAAAATATAAAACGACCCGAAAGTGACCAGAATAATGTCTATTGCCTGAAGTACTCCAAAGGGGTAAATCGACAATAAATCAATAAATAATTAATAAAAATTTTGAAAAGATTGAAAAGTTTTATTTACAAACTGTAAATAATGTTGAAGCCAGCTCATAAATATATGTATACATATATTAAATAAAATAACGTTTAAAAATAAATTTTATTTTTATAATCTTTTCATATTGAGAAAAATGATAAATTTAATGCATCATACATTCTAACCAAATGTTCTCGCATTTTATAAATATTAAATTGAACATTGTATGGGCATATATTAAATACAATAGAGACTACAAATGCTATAGCAAAAACACCGCATAATCATAATAATTAGTCTGATATTGCACTTGTTCAAAAGATTAGCGTAAATTATCTTTATTTGGAAACAACATTTCAATAAAAATATTATGATCATCATCCAGCCATTTTTTGTTGATACTATAAAAAATTCAAATTACATTGTCTTTGTACCACAAACAAATCCAGTGACTGTTTGTACTTGAACCAGAAAAAAGTATTTGAATATATTCTGTATGTCTATCAATACGTTAAGACAAACTCTGAAAAACTGTAAAAACTGTAGATTGCATATCAAAAATCGAGTAAAATTTTGAAATGTTGTTGAATTCAAGTTTATGATTATCATTTAATTGACTTTTAGAATTAGAATCATTCCCAATTCCTTTTATAATAGGTATCATAAATGTATTATTTCGTCGCACCTTACGGAGACTAGCACATTTTAAATTTTAAAACGAAAACTAGCACAACTCATGATTTGCCGCGAAGAGTAGCACAGTTCAGAAATGTCACCAAGAGTAACGAATTTCATGTATTTTCTGCTAATACTAGCACATCTCGCGACTTTATATTACTCAAAATGTGAATATTTTATGTTTTTATTGGGTTATTGAGTTGGTTCAAATAAAACCTTGGACAAAGTTAGACGACCCTCAAAGTTTTGAAAAGATTTGGAAATTTCTAAATAAAGTGGACAATTTAAAAGAAATTAAAGTTTGTAAAAAACTATTGTATTTGGAAAAACAATTTTAAAATCTGTAAAAAGTTGTAAATTGTGAATATTTAAAAATGTTCATTAGGGACAGTTTCACGAAAATCAGGAAATATTCATAGAAATTGGTTGTTTAAAGTTTGAGCTACTCTTCGCGGAAACGCACGAGTCGTGTTAGTCTAGCGTGCGTCAAATGAGTTGCGCTACGTATGACGGGAAATTTCAACAGTGCTACTCTTCGTAGGGAGCAACGATTTATTGTCGTACAACAGCAAATAATCTATTTTTCGTTTTCATTTTCATTCAAAGTATTTTGATTTTAAATATAGACTTTAAAATTTATGTTTTTGAATGTCATAGTTTTTTAATATTTTCAGTTTCAAAATTTTACCTTCCATAATAAATCAATGCGTAATTTTCGTGTATCAAATCTTTATTATTTAAAATTTTTATTTTCTCTCCTATTAGGAATTTACATTAGGAAAATACATCTTAACAAAACTGAAATTTTATCACTATTGCTATATATATTTTAAGTGAGCGACCTTAGGAGCGAGGTGAATCGCGCTAATATTAATTATCTGATATCTTTGATATGATTTTAATTTTAAAATAGCGAAACTTAACATAGCAATAATGCACGAGTTAGTTATTATATATTCCTTCCTCGGGCCTACATCTTTGATAAGGGACATGGTCCAGTTGCGCTATCCTAGTCGTGGCTGTCTTGCAGACGCGATCTAGGTGTTTCATATAGTGCAGTTTCGTGTCTAGAGTTATCCCTAGATGCTTGGCCGATGGTTTCGTCATTATAGCCTCGCCGCCTACCTTCATAGGTATAACGGTAGGTATTTGCTTTCCTGTCAAGAGAACGATTTTAGTCCTATTTAGCGCTAATCTCGTTTAACTTCGCTTGCGCGATGTCCACGTTTTGTGCTGTTATAACCGTAGCCATGTAGTCTGCGTATCCTACAAGCGTCACGTCTTCCGGCATTTCTAGATTTAGAACCCCATTGTTCAAGATACCCCAGAACTCCGGCCCCAAGATCAAACCCTGTGCTACTCCTGCAGTTATAGGTCTTTTTCTACGCCCTTCTTTCGTGGCATAATCAATAACCTAATCCCTAATGTATCGCAACATACTGAATGATTCTAGGGCAGCAAGTATGTCGGTCTATCTTACCGAGTTAAACGCGTTTTTTGTTTCTACCGTGACCAGAATTACGATATCTCTAGTCGCGTGTTCAACTTTCTTTACTTTTTTTACCGTGTCTGTTACCTCTCTAATAGATATTATGGTCGATCGCCCTTTTCTAAAGCCATACTGCTTATCAGAAAGGTCTCCTGCTTCGTGTATGGCGCTTAGTATTTGCGGTTTTACTAGAGCTTTCCTCGTCTTTCCCATTGTGTCTAGGAGACTTAGTGGTCTATGATAGGTATCCTCGCCCGCTTCTTTTGCTTCCGCCTAGAGGAAGCTTTGTAATAGTAAAATTTTGAGTTTCGTCAAAACTTCTAGAATCGTAAATTACACGAGCGGGAGTCGAGGGCGTCGCAGGCGCCCCAGACGGACACAGTGCTCAATCATCATGCAAGTCTGAAAAAGCCAATTGGCCCTTTGTTGTGTACCGAAAAAGATATAAAAGCAGAATTTAAAAAGTTTTGAAAATTTAAAAGTTTCGAAAATTGTGAAGGTGAAAGTGTTGTCTACTTTCGAACTAAGGAAAAAACAATTTCGCCTTAATTTATATGTATATATGTATGTTGGGTGTGTTTATATGTACATTGTAACGGGGTGAGAAATTGACGTGAGAGGAGAAAATCACAAAAAGAGACGCCGGGACCAAGAATCGATCCGGCGCTCCCGAGATCTCTAGGCGCGCGCTCTGTCCGTCGAGCCAATGCCGCCTTACTTCTTCACTCTCTATCCTGCTTCGATTACCGGCGTGGCGAGGGACGTTGTTCCTCGTTACAACATATACACACAAAAACTTTAAAAAGGCTTGAAAAACTCCACTTTCGCTCCACTTTTACGTCTGCGAAAACGCGTTTTCGATGCACGTGTTATAAAAAATACTTTTTAGTGTGTTAGAAGTTCAAATCAAGTCCTTTTAGAAAATGTCCGTATGAATGTGTGTGTGTGTATACCGTAATATTTCTGGAACTACTTCGTCAATATCCATAAAATTTGATATGCATATATATTTTTGGATTCTGAATTTGGGAAAACATTTATTTTTTATTATGGCCATTTGTTGATTTTTGAAAAACACTATTTTGTGTTTTTTTCAATCATCCTATAGTACAAACAATTTAGATATAATGCATTCAGAAGAGAATGAAATTACCTACTTTTTTTTTGTTTGGTTCTCAGGATCGACTGATTTGTTCGGCAGATAAAATGAAATAGGTGATTTTTTTTTAAATTCATATCTCTGAAACTAAACATCAGAACTCCGCAAAAAAAAAATTATGTTGGTGAGTCATGTGTCAAACTATATCCCATTAAAATTTTGACTATCTATTTGTTTAGTAATAAATCAAATACTGAAAAAAATGAGTTTCGTCTGTGCCTCGATTACGGGCGTAAAAAGGCCTTATTGCACTTTAGATTTTGGGTGTGTTTTGGCTAAGCTCATTGCACAGCTTTTAAATCCCTATGGTTCGTAAGATATTAAGGTTTTAATTTTTTTTTTTTTTGATATTTTTTTGATTCCTTATATCTCTGAAACAATGTGGTCAAATGCTTAAAAATTTTATTTGGTAATTCACCATAAAAAAAGATATTTGCTGCTGAATTTCTAAACGATTTTGTCTGGTAGATTTGAAGTAAAAAGCTAAAATGTAAAAATCATCTTCTCGAAAATTGCGCGAGCCGCATATCTAAATAATAATAAAAAACAGAGGGGTCTGTAAACTTTTGGACAATGACCTATCCAAAACTTATACGTTATATTATATATCAAAAACCACCTCATAAATTATAGCAGGCAGATAAACTGTATATTAAAATAATATTTTATTTATTGGACCGATGAATTTAGTTGAAGGAGGCTACGTGCCAATGAATTGGCAGCGTTTTTTTGGTTTTTCATTCAATACGAGTCTCGCTCTTTTCCACCGCGAGCTAAAAACTCCCTGCACCAGGCACTGGTTGTACATCTCCGAGAGCAGTTCAGGCCGATGCAACGCAAAGATCCTGAGCACTTTTGCAGGGATGCCATCCAATCCCGGTGCCCTACCGTTCTTGAATGACGCAGTTGCCGCGATAAGTTCGCCTTCTGCGATAGAAGGTATCTCGTTTGCCCATATTTTCGTCGCTTATGCCTGTGATCTGATAAGATGTGTGAGAAACAGTCCATCGTTTACTTTTTCCATCGTTTCTGCTTCCATAGGTTCCGTGCGTTTCATTTCATTCGTCTTTCGTGTAACGATCGCGTATCATCGCCCGATGGGTTATTCTCTACGTCGTCGATAATCTTTGTCCATAAGCGGCGCTTACTCTTTTTTATCGCGTCACTGAGAATTTTCTCTTTGAGCCCTCTAGCGTGGAAATTTTCTTTCCTAAGCTTCGCAATTTCCTCCGTCCACCACCCATCTCCTCTGGTGGCTGGTGGACACCCTATATTGCTATAGATATAGAGGAGCGCGCGCACTACTTCGAGTCCCTTCGGTAGTCCTCGGGAAAGCGCTTTTGTTTTAGCGGGCCCGAGTTTTCGGCGGCGTTTAATGAGTTGAGCGTCAGTTCTCGGCGACGATTTATAAGAGAAGGTCTCACTAGAAGCTGGTTGTTAGGATACTTCAATAAAGTCATAATATTTGATCAACAATGATTTAACATTTATTTTTTTATTTTTGAACGTTAATGTAGTCTTCCCAAGAGGTTCGTCTATCCGTATAATCCGAAAAGTTTCTGGTGGATGTCCCACAATATCAGGAACTCGCTCAAGCCGGTTAACCGATACTAGCTAGGTAACCAGCCTCCCGTCTTGCTGTCAGCGAGAGCCAAAAATGGTTTGAGTCACTTTGGCACGCAGCCGTAAGTCTTAGGAAGAGACCGTTAGATCGCCTTCACATCCAAGATCTTCTTTTGGTAGCTCACGGGTCGCATTGCACAGCAAAGGTGACAGCCTGATATGGTCCACGGAGTATATTTTATTTTTTCTTTAGCCTCTGAGGTGTGTGCCATGGCGAGCATTCCCCTATCCGCCACCCGGAGGATGCGCCACATACGGGGTGTCAGGCTTTCCCGCGTGGAATATTATCTCTTAGGAAAATTAACTTAATTATCCACTAGCTTTGAAAAATTATGATCGAGTGTATGATTTATGTTCTACCTTAAAAAAAACTATTTATAGTGTTTTTAGTGAACAATTTGTTGTTTAAGAGCTATAAATCATTGAAAATGGGCATAAAGTGCCCAAATAACCAACTTTGAACTCTCGTAACTCGAAGAGAATTGAACGAATCGATCTGAAAATGTACAGGTGACATCGTGGCAAGCTCCAAAACATATTCCCCATGTTTGGGCTGTGACGTCCTGCGACGTATTGCATTTAAGCAATATCAGCGGAATCGTTACGAAGCCGAAAACTGACGACTCAGATTAATAAGTTGATCATCGAGGTTAATGAGTATCCCCTGTATACGCCGAACGAACAGTTCTATTTATACGCTCGATCTGGTCTCATGTACGACGCTCCTATCCGTCGACAAGAGTTATCTAGGCTTAAGTCGCGATCCCGATACCTATAGAACTTTATCTTGAATAAATCGTGAAAGTCAATCAATTACAAGCGTTTTTCTATTGAATATATCCATCCTGTATAAGCCTGACTACAGCACAGCAGTAGAGTTTCCAACCCAAGCAGTTAAACCCAAGTAAGTAAAAATTCAATAATTATTTATAGGTCGGAATTGTGACTTAACAGGGTAAACATTTTTTTTTTTCGCACACTGTTGTCAGAGAACCATCCATATGTATGTCTTATGTCATGTTTTAAAACGGATATAAGAAAAATATAGCAATAATTTACTTGCACTGCACGATCAATAGTTTGTAGCCAGTGGCACTAAGATACACTAAGATAATCATCATAAAATACATTATTTAATTTTAGGCCTAAATTTCGTAGATTTGCGGACCAAATGTTTAAATTAAAATAGCTTATACAATGTATATTATAACGGGGTTCTTTATCCCGTGTATAAGGAGTCAGTGACGTATTCACTGATTTATCGAATAGCGAGATGAGTAAAAGCAGTAGTTCGTTGCAGGCTTCTTGTGGGCTGTGCGAAGCCTGGCCCGTAGCGCAGTATGCTGTACGTGCTCGTCCTCGAGCACATGAGCCCGCGGAGGCGTCGTGAGAGTTGATGCTACGTAGCTTAATCGCGGATGGAATGTATAATCGAGAGAGGTGAACGCGGAGACCGGCAGAGAGTCAGGTGCGAAATAACCAAGCGCAGATTGAAATTCTTGTTAGATTTATATAAAACTAAGTAAAGAAAGATACAATCGCAACGCTAGGCAAGAGACAGACGAAGCAGAGCCTAATGCAGAGAGAGAGAGAGAGAGAGAGAGAGAGAGAGAGAGAGAGAGAGAGAGAGAGAGAGAATAGCGATCAAGCGGGTACTTACATTCGCCTTCGTGCTGGCTTGCAGGATGTCTCGTGGCTCCACTGGGATGGCGCAATCGGACGACCGTGGCCCACGCTGGTTAGCCAGGAAGATGCCTCGTGGCCTTGTGTGTGTGTGGCTGGGTGCAACGGCAGGACGAACGGCAATAGCTGCTCAGCCTGTGACCGACGCGTGAAGATGGCCTTCGCTGAAAAATGCTCGTACCCGGCGACACACCAAGAGTGTGGCTCCGTTGCAGATACAGTCTTCCAGGGCTAGCGCGCGCAAAAGCACCGAGACTTTTTGGGTATACAAAAAGAGTTCGACTTACGGTTCGGCGGTCGGAATCGAAGTGCTTCCTTGCGCGGAACGCGGCAACATGGGCAGCGCGGACTTTCTCCCACTCTCTCTCTCTCTCTCTCTCGCTCTCTCTCTCTCTCTCTCTCTCTCTCTCTCTCGACACACTCTCTCTATGTGTTCGCTAGCTGGGCTTTCTGCTCTCTCACTTACCTTGCTGCTGAAATAACGTTTATGACATTACATATATATATTTAGATATATTATATACAGTAATGAAGGAGAGAGACATAACGAGAGTACGATAGTCAACTCGTTATAATATATATATATATATATATATATATATATATATATATATATATATAATTTTAAAACTATTTGTTATTTATTATTTGGTGTATTATTTAAATGAATGTACAAAAGTATTAAATATAAAATGAATATTTGATCATAGTAAGCACCGTAACTCATAATTCACGTGCTAATGTTTTTTATCTGACGCTTTAGAAATTCATCATTTAAATTTATGTTTTGAGGTTTTAAATTAACTTCAATTCTTTCTGCCGTTCGGTATAACTGCGTGACGGTCAGTTTTCTCTCGATTCACTCCCGGGTAAAAATGTGTACCTAGCGAGCCTATAGAAGTATTCACTTCAAAAATTAACTAAATGAGCTAAGATTTAGCAGCCAAAAATACGTTTAGAAAACTTAAGTTTGAATATATCGGAGCCAAAAATAGCCACGAAGTGTATGACCAGTGCCTAGTCTCTAACGAATAAATACATTGATTGTCAACATATTTATTCGGCAATTTTTGTCTATCGTTAATTTTTGAAGTGATAACTTCTTATGGGACGGAGTGAATTGGTTGGAATGCGTTACGGCGCCGTTATGTCTGGCTATCCCCACCCTGCCATCTCTTGCCTTCTCTCTCGCACGCATACGGCGACTCAGCGGAGACATCCCCACCCTGCGGTCTCTTGCTTCCTCTCTCGCACGCATACGGCGGCTCAGTGGAGACAACCCCACTCTGCGCGCGCTTTCTTCTCTCTCTACTGGCACGTGTTCTCTCTCTCGCTCTCTCTCACTCGCTCGCGTCTACATGCCCTCTCTCTTTGGCATACTGTATATCGACGGAAGATCACCGTATCTCAGCCGCGGCTTCGAGAACGCCGTATCCCGGCGGTGGCTTCGGGATCGCCGTATCTCAGCCGAGGCTTCGGAAACGCCGTATCTGAGCCGCAGCTTCGGAAAGGCCGTATCTCGGACGCGATTTTTTTTCCTCAAATTTTGTAGTGGCAGCACTGCACAAATTTTAAACATGACGTGAAAATTTTTTACATTTGCGTCATAAATTCTGAAAAACATCAGAATTACTTATTTGATTTATTATTTGACATTAACTACACTGTAAGTATAGATAATGTAGAAATTCGAGTAGAAAAACAGCAGAGGTTTTTGTTTCATTTTATGATACGGTGATCTTCCAGTCAGCCGTCGATATGCTCCACTACAGACGCTCTCTATCTCTCCCTTTCTTTCCTCGACCCTTTTTCTTAGCGCGCGTGCACAGTAAACATAATCTCTACATTAGTAAAACTTTTGAAGTGAACATTGTGTTATTAAATTGTGTTAGTAAACAGATAGTTATTTTGATTTTTCAATTACCGAGTGTGATATTTACGTGTATATTGATAATCATATTGTTGTGTTAAATACCAGCCAGTCAACTTAAACTGTTAAATAATGATAAATATTGTACATAAAATATATATTTTACATTCAAAAGGAAATTAAATTACGTTTTACTTATTCCTGATCCATTTATAAATTATTAGATTAACAAAAAATATAACTATAAAATTATTATTGCCATCATGCGTTAAACAAGTTCTATATTTGATAGTTTCTATAAATATCATATGAAGTTATCACTTCTGTCGGGCGTCCCGTGACGCACACGTTTTTTTTTTATTCTTGTAAGGTTCACAGAGACTATTTATTTTCATAACAGATTTTAATTTCCCAGTTTGCCGCATCTACGCATGCGCGAGTGACGTCACCAGAAGACTTCTGTTTGAAGCGCCATCACGCGGCGGCAGGTGTCTGAAAAAGTTTTCAGTATTTTTCTGACTCCAAACTCCTATTTCGTTGACTCTCCTTCTCTACAGTCTTCTTGATTTGTGTGCACACACAATTTATTGTATAAATTAATTATTAATTACGAACATTATTGTTCTTTTTTAATGAATGATTTTTACGTTATTTGGTGGGGGGGGCACTGTCGGGGCGTGGGAGGTGCGGGGGGGAGTATCTCCCTAACAACTATATAATATAGGTAGATATATATATTCATTTTGACATAAATAAATAGGGAGGGACTTTAAAGACGTGCAACGGCACCCCTATAAGAGGAAGAAAAAGTTACAAGAAAAATCAGTTTTTATATTTTAGCTCTTTACTTGGGAACCGCTCGAAGAAATCGTTTAAAATTTTAGCAGAAAATAGCTTTTTTTATGGTTAATCACCAAATAAAATTTTGAAGCATTTGACTGCATTGTTTTAGAGATATGAGAAATCAAAATTTTCAAAAAAAAAATTGAAACCTTGATATCTTAAGAACCATATGGATTTGACAGCTGCGCAATGAACTTAGTCAAGACACATAAAACATCTACTTTTTTCCAGAATCTCAAGTGCAATAAAGCCTTTTTACTTCCGTAATCAAGGCACAAAAATAACTCATTTTTTCCAGTTTTCGATTTTTTACTGAAAAGATAAGTAGTCAAATTACTTCAAATTATAATGGGATATAGTTTGGCACGTGGTTCATTGACATGATTTTTTTCGTAAGGTTATGATTTGTAGTTTCAGAGATATGAATTTTTAAATGAAAATCACCTTTTTCATTTTATCTACCGAACTAAGCGGTTGATCCCGAGGACCAAACGGAAAAAAGTAGGTAATTTTATTCTCTTTCAAATGCATATTAGCTGAATTGTTTTTAACAATGAGATGATTGAAAAAACGCAAAATAGTGTTTTTCAAAAATCAAAAATTGGCCATAAAATAAAAAATAGTTAGAAAAATAAAAATAAATGTTTTTCCCGAATTCAAAATCTAAAAATTTACATGCATCTCAAATTTTATCGATATTCACCGAATAGTTCCAGAAATATTACGGTATACATACACACACACATCCATACGGACATTTTCTAAAAACACGTGATTTGAACTTCTAATACACCAAAAAGTATTCTCTAGAAGTTTTGATGAAACTCAAAATTTTACTATTACAAAGCTTCCTCTAGGAGGAAGCAATTCACTCATGTTATTTATAATATATTTTTTTTAGACACAAAGGAGATAATTTCTATCACATAATTTAAATTTGACTATACTACCATAGCTATTAAATTAATAATTATTACTTATAATCTAAATTTTGAATTAAATGAATTTTTTTTTACATAAAATATTCCGCTAATTTTTAGTTTATGTGAGTTCTTCGGTAACATTTTACTATATTTAACCACGTCATTCTTCTCTATCCAGTGATCATTACTGTAGCAGTATGCTACATACTGACCCTTTCTTATTGGATCAATGGGTGGAATGTATTTGGCTAAGCCACAGAGAATAAAACTATGATTTTTTATTATTAAAGTTTTTGGTATATCACCCAAACTCGTGGTAAAATTGACACTATCAATTTTGAGTACTTTTGATGCGTATAGCGAACTTCTATATGCCTCATCTGTTTCAATCCATAAGTATGGTCCTAAATCATACTTAGACTGAGCACTGTCATTGTTGCAATTTTTGCAATTCCAAGTCTTAGTATCTAAATAATTATTAACTTCTTTTTCTAAATTTGTATAATTACTCAACCAAGCAATTTTCAAATTGGGTAACGATATTGTTATTTTTTTGTAGTTTTCAATATAACCACAGAGATTGCATTCCTTCTTTTCTACTGTACATTCATAATATTTAATTAATGAAGTTAAGTGGTGTCCTATATTAGTATTACAATTTATAATACAGTTACAATCCTCTTTAAATAATGAATACAGTATGTGCGATCTATAAGTGTAAAAATAACTGTAGACTCCTTGTATTGCATGCTTTTTTATCGTGTTTGCATATCATAAATGTTTTTGTGCTGCTGCATCATTTATACTGTTTTCTATAAAATTTTTAAAATCAACTACTTTATAATAAGCACTACTCAGAATCTCTGTGATTGTATCGAACGCACATGTATTCTGGATACAAATTTTTTGTTGCTTCATTTGTTTTACTAACTGTTTGTTTCCATTTGTTATATTTTTTTTGTTGGCTGTGCCTTTTTTATTATTCGGTTGTTGTAGCCGTAGGACAATATTTGAATTTGGACGTACATGTATACCTCTTTTTCAACTGATTGAAAAATATCAAAAGATTTTTCTTCGCAATCAGCTAATACCACATTATTTGGTACAGCCGTTGATTTCAAGGAATCTGAAAAAATTAGATTTTAAATATATACTCATTTTTATAATATACTAGTAATTGTTTAACTAAAATGCACTATTTGTTGTTACGATATTTTATATAAAAGTCCGTATTAATCTTTAACGCTTTTAAATTCCGCGCTCTAAACGATACCGCGCGCAGCGCCAAATTTCTCATATATCATAAACATATAGCGTTATAGTGTAGAGTCTAAATAACTTAAGAGGTTATCCCAAAACTTGTTTAACTAAAAATACTTGTGTCCAAACGTTAAAAATACACAGAAATTGTATTTTAAATAATTAAAGAAGAGCTTCGGATAACCTCCTGGCTCTGATATATATTTTACTCGAAAGGAGACAAATGCTGGTCCAGGACAACTGATAAGTACGCAGTATAACCTCTCTTTCTATAAAGAACTATCAGATAAGTATTTTTTGCAATCCGTATTATACTTAAACAAAATTTCATTTAATCAATAAGCTTAGTTGCTTTGTGTAATTCTATTTTGTTTATTTTCAGCTTTGGAATCTATACGTTCATCTTTACAGCATACATGTCACCATGGATTTCTATAATTTGAATTGTCTTTCCTGAAGTTTAAACTACAGCTTTTAGACACAGATTAAAGTAGATAGGCTATAGGCATACTGGCTCATGCGGATTCTGACTCACCCCCTCCTCTCTCAGTGTGAGCCAGAATACGTACGGAGTCTGGCTCACCCCCTTTTTCAAAGTGAGCCAGAAACCGTAAATGAGCCAGAATGCCTATAGTGTTCTCTACTTTTTTTTTTTTTTTATTTATTTATTCATTTAATTTTTTCTTACAAATGTTTGCATGACTGATAGAATAATTTCATAAGTTTGACAGTGTGAAGTGCGCAGGCAGTCTTGTAGATTGGATTATGATTTGTGCAAACTGTGACGCACTTGAAAGATGGTTTTGATGGATAGCCATATTGTTGAATGTTGTAGACGGAAAATTTGAATCGTTGAAGCCATTTCTGTTTTAATGCACCGATGACAAAAATTTTTGATGCGTCATGGAGAGCGTCACGAAGCAAGTTTCCAATTTGAGAGTATTGATGTCCATCTGTTTTCCACCTGATGCCATGATAATTATGTTTAAGCCAATTGTTTTCCCTCTGCATTTTGTCTGAGAGTTTTTTCCATGAGAAGGGATTTTTGAATATTAGAAAAACAGGATCACTATTTTTGTTAAGAGGTATGATTGCTATTTCCTTTAGAATATAATCTTCTTCGGTTTGCTTGAAACCAGTCATGTCTACAGCATACTCCATTTTTTTTGGTGCAGCCTAGACGAGCTTCTTGACATTCCCACTGATAGGATTGTACTGAACGACGCGATCGTGTAAGATTAGGCAGTATGCTGAAGTGTGAGCAGGAAAATCTTTTTTAGCCTCAAACTCCAGACGTACATCGACAGGAGCGCTCTTGAGAGATTCGTTTTGTCGTGAACAGTCAATAACTATGAGTGGTTCATTCTTGATGAACATAGGCTTTGTCAGCAACGGCTGCGGATCTCTTCCATAGTATGATTTTTGAAAATTAGCATACATATCATAGAGAATTGCATACTGATTGTTATATATGTCGAGATTCATATTGTTGTATGGATAATATTGTGAATTTAAGAAAAGTTTCACATTACTTATCTCACAATGATCAAATCTACTGGCATTTGCAGTTCTTGTAGCTTTTCTCTTTGTTTGTAGTCCGAGAATTACAAAACGAGGTTCCTCCAATTGATTTGAAGTTTTCACTGTCCAGACGTGTTTATTCGTGCTTGGAAGAAGAGGATATTCAAATATCTCCCAAGAACGAAAACACACAGAGATGGGGTCATCCTTACCAATGAAATTCAATAGCTGGATTTTTTGTTTATCTGATGCAATAACATATGGCATTAACCATTCTATCTTCGTTATTTTTACTTCACAATCTTCATAAGTAGTTACGCCAGATGATGTAGTTCCATTCTGGATTATTGCATTTAAGTCGCTTCTCGATCTTGTAAGAATGAGCTCATGCTTCATATTAACTATAATTTTTTTATAGTCTTCTGCAAAGCCCAAGATCATACTCAGTGGAATCGCTACGTCAAAGTTTCCCTTTTCATCGACAAACGTTTTGGTATCTTCTTCATCACCAAGCCAGCCTGCGTTTTCTAGCATGTTATTCTGATTCGAATTAAATGAAGTCCATCCTTTCATGAGACTGCTCAAACCGACATTTTTACTTTTATCAATCTCCACAGCATTAATTTCATAACGAATTTCATCAAACAGATGACAAATGCCATTGTTCACGAATTTAGTTTTAGTTGGTGCTGTTAAACCATCTTTTAGTTTCAATTTCCCACATACGTGGATAGAACTACGCGATGGTAAGCGGCATAGATCTTGATGTTGTATAGAAATACGAATTTCATCACTATTATCAAAGCTTAATGATGAGTATGGTTGATGGGCGTGTACCTCGTAATGAGCAATAGACTCATCGAAGACGACACCTGATTGAATGCTTAGAATTTCGTCCATTTTTCTGGAAGCAAAAAAGAATTATACACGTGAATTTTTTCCACGAACTTTTAGTCCTAGGCTTTTCAGAAACTGAATGCTCTTCCGTGTTAACGGTTTGAGTTTCTTTGGTCGACTGATGACTGGTTGACATGACGGCTGACTTATATATGTTCCAGAATTGTAAACGATACCCATTATACAGATTTGATGTGAAGTCTAATAGTAATTTCCTCTCCTCGGAAATTCACCAAATTTCCATCCTGATCTACAATTCGAATTTGTAGATGATCTATGCACTTGACACTGAGTGGTAGATATATCACATGAGACGGAACTTCTAAGATTTTATATCCTGGAGGCACTATGGGAAAGAACTCATGGATTGTATGAACTTTCTTATTATTGATGTAAGCACCTGCAGTAATGTTGTACTCTACTCTGAGTGCATTGATTCTCAAAATTTTCACAGGTAAATCAGAGCTGTGTTGAATGTTCTCTTTGAGAATGCGAGGAGCGAAGCCAAGGAGACGGCCTATTGAATCGCGAGGTTTGAGATCTATCTGATGACTGCAGAGAATTTCACTTCTCAGAGTATTGTTGTTAGCTTTCAAAGAAAATTCAATTCCTTTGGATTTCAAACTTTCTTGTAAAAATTGATTTATAGCATCAATTTCATAGCTGCCCGTAGGGATAGTGATAATATTATTTTTGCTCAAATGAAGTTTATTATTTGAATGGTCAATATTGGGAATAGAGTTGAATGTTAAAAGTTCAACTAATCCCAAGACAAAATTTTTATGCTGTGGCAGTTCAATCGAAGGAAAATATTGCGCTTCTAAGACAGATGAGTTTCCTGAGAGACTCAGAGTGAAGCTATCTTCCATGACTGATCTGATGCTAATGAATCTATTCGTCTGCGAACATCTCTTTTATAGTCTCCCAGCTAAGAAGTAGAGACAAAGATGTCCACATATAAATGAGTCAAAATTTTGATATCTTTTGTAATTGTATTTCACTTCCTTCACGTTAAAATACATCATGAGATCCTTGGGAGGTTTGAGATCACCAAAACTATCGAAATAAAGTACTTCAGGACCACGTTTGCGATAGCAAACCCAGTGAGTGCCTCTATTTTGAAAATCATCCAAGTTTACCACTGCTGATTCATTACGCCATGGACCATCGGGTGGTAGATTATTTCTCATGAAAACACCACGGAAATCTGAAATTCCCATCATATGAGCATATTTTTTTAGATCGTAGTCAGTCAGTGCACGATTTGGCAAAGTTAAATCGAAGTTTTTTTTTTTCTACTGACTTGATGACCACGACCGATATGAGGTTTCATAAATAATCCCATTCCACTTTTATAGGGCTTAAGATGAAGACCTTTGCCTAAAGCAATAGCTTCTATGGTCTCGTTATGCCTCTTACTTTCTTCATAATTTTTCTGCGCAGCTTTAGCATCATTAACTGCTTTAGCTATTCCAGCAGCACCTCCTGCTAGAGCACCGGTAGCACTTAGTCCTGCGAACAATGGAATGAGAAAAGGAAGAACTCCACCAATTTTTGATGGAAGCGGTAGAACACGTGGAATGATAACTTTTTTCTTTCCACCTACACTTTTAACAGCTTGACGTGCGCCCTTCAAGGCTGATTGAATAACCTTGCGAGAACTTTTACTTGTTGACATTGACTTTTTAGCTGCAGTCACTAACTTATTAAATTTCAGTCCCATTCCAGTTTTTCCTTTTAATTTCATAGCATTGCTAACAGCAAAAGCAAAAGCTTTTTCACCAAGACTAGCATCCTTAGCTCTAACACGCTGCATAGCTTCCTCAGCAAGCATCTTGTCAGCAGCTTTACGATCTCCGTTTTTATCGGAGTAAGCTATGTCGTGTTTTTTACAAGCCTGATCAAGCGGATTAATGCCAGGATCTCCTCTTTTCATTCGCTTTTTCAATTTGGTTCCGGGACCGCAGTATTGATATCCAGGAAGATGCATTTCAACAGGTAAGTTATTAATAACTTTATCAAGCAATCCATAGCCTTTCGGATGTTTCTGAGATTTGTGTATGATCATCTCTCTTCGAGTGTTGATTCACAACTGACATTCATGATATAAAACGAGCGTTTATATTTCGAGAGCTCAATGTTATATTTGACTCTGTTGAGTGAACATGGATTTTACCGAGCAGAACGTCAAACTCCCCGTGACAAATTTCGATTTTGGAAAAGAGAAGAGAAAAAAAGCGTCATGGGGAATTACTACCAGATAGTATACGAGCAGTTTTCTGCGGCCCATCGAACTGTGGAAAAACAAATAGTTTATTGGCTTTAATAACACATCCCAATGGTCTTAGGTTTGAAAATTTGTATGTATACTCTAAATCCTTGAATCAGCCAAAGTATCAATTTCTCAAAAGTGTTCTGGATCCGATTGATGGAGTATCATATCTTCCGTTCAGTGAGCATGAATCTGTAGTATCTCCAGATGAAGCCCTTCCAAATTCAATAATGATTTTTGATGATGTGGCATGTGAGAAGCAGGATAATGTCAGAGCATTCTTCTGTATGGGAAGACATAAGAGTGTAGATAGCTTCTATGTATGTCAATCTTATGCTCATATAGGAAAACATCTCATTAGAGATAATGTCAATTTGTTAGTAATTTATCGACAAGATGATGTAAATCTTAAACATATCTATGAAGATCATGTGAATACCGATTTAACTTTCAACGAATTTCGGAATCTTTGTTCTGAATGTTGGAAGAATGATAGATATGGATTCATCGTTATTGACAAAGATCGACCGATGAATGAGGGTAGATACAGAAAAGGATTTGACTGTTTTGCAATAAAAAAGGAATTATGAGTCTCAAACTTACAGTTCAGTTGTAGACATCGCCACGTAAGCATGTCAGACTTCACTAAAGAGAAGAATGTTCTTAGTGAGCTCTTGCGAGCTCGTGAGGCTATTAAGAAAAAATACACTTTATTAAAACAGGAGAAAGATGATTTTGAAAAAGTCATCGGTGATACTCTAAAACCAGTCATCACACCACTTGAGAAACTTGTTGAGATGAAAAGTGAAAGCCCACTACAGCAACCATCCAATCACATTTTGGATCAAAACAACAGTAAAAAAAAACGAATGAGAATCGATCGATCGAGTTTAATGGATTATACCGTTTATGATTATGATGATAATGATAATAATGATGATGTTTTTAACACAATAACCAATTCTACATTTAAATCCGCGAGTGGAAAAAATGAATCAGCTGAAGACTTTTTATCAATGCTAGATAAAAGCCGTAGAACCATTGATAATATATACGGAGTGCGAAAGGTTGATGAAGTGTATATGATTGGTGATTCAGAAATTGAATTTGATGATAAATATGTCAAAGTCAGAAATGAAAGTTATCCTAAAACGAATGGACTAATGGAATTACTATTTAAAAAATATCCGGATGATCTTCTTTTAAGTTCAGCAGATCGTGCAAATTATCGCAAGATTTTGGAAGCAACAAATGCTCATCGGAAAAAATTCAGCAAAGATGAATCTATACGAATGTCGAGAAGTAATAAATATAAGAATGTTTTAGCACCAATGTTCCGCAGCACTCCACGTAAAAAGAATGTAAACAGCAGCGGAGAAGGACTTATACCTAAATATAAAATAGCTAAGAAAAATTCTTCCATTGATCTCGTCTATTGGGATGATCCAAACGAGCTTACTGAGAGACTTCGATTATTGATTGCCGAACAATCAGCTGGAAATAATAATCACGTCAATGAAATCCAGTCGATTATTGAGGAATTAC
>QLSS01000133.1:188712-215628 GCA_024372645.1 Trichomalopsis sarcophagae | reverse complement strand
ATCGCAGTCGAAAGGAAAAACACATGTCGCTGGAAGCTGTATACATCGGCGTGGGATAGTTTGTATACGTATCCCAGAATTATCTATGCGAAGTTTGTATAAGGAGCATTTCTCGCATACATTCCGTAAAGTAGAGGAAAACACCTGTGCGCGGGTCGTCGTCTCTACCTGCGCGAAGGAGGAGGAGCATGAACCCACCACTAAATTTTTTTTCGGGACACGGAGAAGGGAAGATTGGGACTTATACATACTACGGTTACTGGCTCACTTTGAGAGGGGGAAGAATTCTCGGTCGCTAGGGGAGGGAAGGGAGGGATCGACACTCCCTCTATCTAAAAATACACAGCTCGGATTCTGGCTCACTTCGAGAGGGGGAAGAATTCTCGGTCGCTTGGGGAGAAAAGGGAGGCATTGACAATCCCTCCATTTAAAATACACAGCTCGGATTCTGGCTCACACTGAGAGAGGAGGGGGTGAGCCAGAATCCGCATGAGCTAGTATGCCTATAGCCTATCTACTGATTAAGTATGCAAATTTTTTATTATCTCTGTATTTAATGTATAGTTATTACAAAGAGAAAACTATTGCGGATTTTTGTTGATTAAGTTTTTCTCAGGGATTTGATTTTGAAAATGTAAGCAACATTTTAGATTATATCAAAATGATTCTACATAATCAAAATCAATTACCTGTGTTCATGCCATAACTAATGTATTGAAAAGTAATATATGTTTTAACTTTTCACCTGAATTTTTGTTTGAACTATCATCAAAATCAATATTGGAATATTTTTTCCTCCATCGTTCGACGGTAAACAAATGTTCATCATTATGATGTAGTTTAGGTTTATTTTCTTTACTTGTCTCTATTTTCAAATCATTAATGGCTGCTTTAGCCAATTTAATATCAGCATCAATGTTTCGACAATGATGGACTAAAATTGTATCTTCCCTTAAAGAAATATTCTTTATCGAGAGTTTAAAATCTGCAAAATATGCTTCATTTCTAGCTGAAGTTTCAACCTCATGAGTATTTTTAAAATATTCGTTCATGACGTTTGTCCAGCATGCAAATTCTTTGCATAAATCGACTAATCTTGTAGCAAAATCTGGCAGATAATAGTCATTAGTCTGTACGCCTATATATGAACTATTTTTATTACAGACTTCAGAAGTAACATAATCTTTTAATCTCTGAAAATATATATGAGTAAGTCTTGACTCGTTATCAGGATCTTGCTCTTCTTCTTTGTTTTCATTATTGTTATAAGATTTAATTATACTTGAGTTATTTAGATCAAATTTATGAGTTTGTATAATATTAGTCAAATGTGACATTGCCGTTTGACAAATTTCATCATATTTGCTACAAGAAACAATAAATAGATATTCTAGAGCTTTTTAAAAAATTTCTAGATTGTTAACTGTAGTAAGATATCCAAAATACTTGACATATAGCATTTTAACTTTGCGATTCTCTTTTGTGAAACAATGCCAACTTGTAACTATATGCTGTACATGAGCTATATCTGTTCCAATCTGTGTTTGAAGTTGCACATGCGACTCTTTTTGAAGTAAAATCAATAAGCACAAATCATTGTACATTCTAAATGTGATAGACTTGAAGGCTAAACATGCACTATTTTGCAATGCTTTACCCATGTCAGTTACTAACTCTTTTGGTACTTTCGGCCCGTATTGTAACCATGTTTGGAGCCTGTTGAAATAGTGGAAAAAATAAATTAACACTGAGGTTTAAATAATAATGTGATATATTGTAAGTAAGTAGTCGGCAGTAGCCTTGGTGAATGCGTCCGCTCACATCGGAGTCTAACAGGCAAGAGGCGAGTACAGAGTATACAGCGTAGTCGGCGCATAGATTGTACACGCGAGGCATGCGCAGTTCACTTGCTCTAGCATGAGCTCGTCTGACTGCACGAAATCGTCGCGAACCAATAAATGGCGCGACGAGTACCGTTTTGGTACTTATAATCAAGATTATAATACTTACTATATTGCAACAGAGCCAAAAATCTATGCTCTTATACTCAATGAAAGAGAGAGCATGCAGTGAATAATTCAGCAGAGTGACAGCTATGGACAATGCCAGTAAGAATGCTGGAGAGATGATTGACAAACTCACTTTCCTTCGACCGTACTCGACAAACTCTCATAACTAGAGAGCTTATCAAAATTATCTCTGGAGCTGTTGCATTAGATTAAGAAGTTTCAAAGAAATTTTATTAGCAGCTCATTATTAGAATGTCAAATCTGTTACGCTAAAAAAATGGTGAAGAAAATGTTCTTCACTGTTTCCTGCAAAGCCTACTCAATCCATCTCAGAATTGCACAGCAGTTGTACGGTATATTAGTAGTATCCGGGCACCATAGAGAAAGTAAACAAAAACCGACCTTGACCCCCCACCCCGAGCCTGTGGGAGGTCAAGATCAATGTCACGGTTGTTTACTCTCCATGGTGCCATTTGTACTTTGGAGAGAGCTCCCCCACTCTCCCTCTTTATATCTACCCTTTCTTTATATTTATACCCTCTTTATAAGTACCTCCGACTTTTCGTGACACTTTGGCGAGAATCCCTCTGCTCTTCTCTGTCTATCCAAGGTACCTCGGATTTTTCAAGACAATTTGGAGAGCGACGGGGACGGTAGAGCGACGGAGCAACTTTCCGTATTGTTAGCACTCCGGCGGTCAGCAGGTGACTGGCGAAAATTTCGCCAATACCGAAACTTCATATACACGCACACACGCAGAGAGAGAGAGAGAGAGAGAGAGAGAGAGAGAGAGAGAGAGAGAGAGAAATACATAACATCTTTTAATAAAATATATTGTAAAATTTACCTTTTATTTACCTTTTATTACGTGTCAAACTACGCATATGCCGCTTTCGACGCTCCCGCACATGTTTGATTTTTTGTTCGATTTTGTGCAGATCCTGCTTACGCTTCAGTCGCAGTATTTTTTATCGCACGCACCACAAACGCTTCTGGAACTCGAGAAGACGATGCAAACGGGCTTCTCGTTTGGGGTCTCTTACGGGGTCGTACGGCACGTCCTCGTCATCACTACTGCTACTACTGGCACTGCTGCTCTGGTCCATCGGGTCATCTGCATCGCTGTCGACACCGGAGTCATGGACCTCCTCCTCCTCACCCTCTTCTTCGCTGGCTTCTTCTTCTTCTTCCGTGCTCTCATTTTCTTCCTCTTCCATCAATTCTTCCGCCTCAGCATCCCTCAGAAGACGCACCCTTGCAGCCTCCTCCTCCTCTTCCTCCTGCGCAAAAGCCTCGGCTTGCCGGGCAAAAATTCTTTCAGCATTCTCCGCTGCCTCCTGGGCCTCCCATACTCGGGCAACCTCTTCCTCTTCCTCGCCGACGACGCTCTCGTTGTCATCGGCGACTCCTAACTCGGGGAACAGCAGCTGTGGCGACCCATACACAGCAAACATGACGAGTGGTGCCACGTTAATGGGGCTGACGGTCGCCATTATTGCAGTCACCTCCTCGTCAGCCGCCCTGTCCTCGCAATATTAAGGCAGCATCGGGTCGTGCGTTGTTGATGGTGATGGTGGTGGCGAACCGATACGGTACCGGTTTCCCGCGCGTACATTGATTTCCGCGACACTTAGTACTCGCATTTTTGAAAAATAATAAATTTACACTTGATTACTCTGAGAGAGTTGGTCAAGGACTGAAGAGGCTGCGCTGCTTTTCGTCCCCCGTCACACACTTGTTTCCACAACTTTTTAGTTTCAAAAAGCCCTGCATTGGCGACTTAGTGCATCTCAGATTTATTAAAAAGTGTGAAATGTGTGGAAACTTGGTCTCTAGAATAATCAGATGACCAAAAAATATCTCGAGTTTACGTGAGAACGGTAGTTATCGTCCGCAGCCAGAATACTCAGATGTACTTTTTAAGAAAAGTGTATGAATTCCGGAGAAGTAATGTGACGAGACATCAGTCGACGTAGCCTCCTCAGATACAGGCAGTTCCAATGAGGGTACTACTACTTCTTGAAAAAAACGATGACAAAGGAATTAACGAGGATTATAATGATAATGATGACGCAAAAGTCTCTGATGCATCGTCCGCATCGTCTGACTCTACTGCTTCCTTCTGCCCCTCCTCAGTCGGCTCATCCACAGCCACCGAGTCGACTTAGCCTTGAATCGTAGACAAAATAGTCGTGAGACTGTTCCTCATTGGTCTCGCCTCCCACCAAATGAGTTTTTTTTAATATAAGCCGGCGTACTTGCAACACAGAGAGCACAGTTCTCTTTCACAAGTCTAAAGTAGAAGTTCTCTCTCGGTGACAAGAAACAGTATAAGAAGAAAAAGATGGCTGGACAAAAGAGACATCACGGTAGCCAGACTCAGGACAGCCAGACTTCCACCAACGCCACCAAATATCGTTGTCATCAAATTCTAACCATGGTATTTGGCTTGATCGTTGTCATCAAATTCTAACCATGGTATTTGTACTTTGGTATTCTTATGGAAAAATTGTTCACATTGGGCTGGAAAATACCTCAGTTGGTTCGGACGACCACAATCCGGTTATTCGACTGAGTAATAACAAATTTTACGGACTGTGCCTACCGTTTGCCTCCTGGCTACAGTTCCGGGAACTGTTTGACGAAATCGACCGATACTTCCAGGCGTATAGCGAGGATGATATGCTGGATCAACGAATCACCTTTTCCGGATTTTACATCAGATTCATGATCAGCTACTCCTATCGAGCATTTGAATTACTGGAGGACGATGATACGACAATACGCAAAGACTCTGATGAGTCTAGGTCGACAAAAGTGCGTAAACCTTCACTAGTGTTTAAAAGAGTGACGTTTGACAGGTTAAAAGCCTTGTCTAAAATGATAGATCATAGAATTAAATACTTATTAAAAGTTAAAGAGGCTATAACAATTATTGTGAAAGAGCTGGGTGACTATAGCAAAGACAAATTAGTAAATAGCGAAAATGCCCAGTTCACATATTTCACTTCTTACAATGTTGAACGTGCAACGAGAGATTTTGACGAGACGCTTGTAGAGAAGATAGATCAATTATTAAAAGATAAAAATATATATTTAGCTTTAGAAGATATTTATATAATTATATACGAGTTTATTAATTTACATTTATATAACCTAGTCGCATACTTAAATACAACTATATATAAGGATACATAACTATAATTGTATTTAGTTTAAGATTTTTTAATAAATATAATTGTTAAACATATATAAATATTTCTACTCACTTACCTGTGTACTTTATCCAACACTACCTATCCCTGTTTATCCTTCACACTCGTTATAGTTCTAAGCTAGATTTTAAGTTTATCCATAAACACATACACACACACACATACACACAAATCATGAACACGCGCGCGATCACACATGCGAGTCTAACATTTAAGAATTGATTCAACAGTGTAGTCGTGGCTCAGTGGTAAAATGCCTGCCTTGAACTCCGAGGAATGAAGGTTCAAGCCCCAGATCTCGCTACATTTTTTATTCGCAATGGAAAGGGGAATATGCTGAGTACGCGTAGATGAGGTGGAGGAGGGCAGTGGTGGTGGAAGCACCCTCCACATCATACATCAGTCGTTCGTGGATCGTCGGGGTGTCAACACCTTAACAAGTAAGCTACTCCATCGCTCTCCAAAGTGTCTCGAAAAACCCAAGGCACCTTGGATAGACAGAGAAGAGGGGAGGGATTCTAGCCAAAGTGTCACGAAAAGTCGGAGGCACTTATAAAGAGGGTATACATATAAAGAGAGGGTAGATATAAAGAGGGAGAGTGGGGGAGCTCTCTCCAAAGTACAAATGGCACCATGGAGAGTAAACAACCGTGACATTGATCTTGACCTCCCACTGGTTCGGGGGTGGGGGGTCAAGATCGGTTTTTGTTTACCTTCTCCATGGTGCCTGGATACTACTAATATTGTACATTTAGTAACCTATTTCAGTAAATTCCATTTATAAGTCTTTTTCTTTTGTGTAAGTTGAAAGCATGGCTTTTAATAAATTTAATTATATATAATAAATTAAATATACGTTAATCTATTGATTTTTTTTTATATAGAACATTTCCAATTTATAATCTATATGTACATTTTTTTTTAAATAGTTATGAAAAAAAAAGATATAAAGCAGAGGGTAGTAAAAATATTATGATAAAATAATGTAAGACACATGTATTTATCAGATATTTGCAAAAAAATCATATATGTACACACACATCCATTACATTCTCAGCGAGATGAAAATAGAAATAAATATATTTGTATACAGATAAAGCTAAAAGTTCTAACTCGCTTAAATGGAAACTTTATCCACCTCACCGTGTCTTTCTGTCAAAACTAAAACAAACATTATGAGAAAAATTCGGAACAGTGCACAAGAGTGCAAAGAAACAAAAATGTTCAATTTAGAATAACAATTAAAAGATTTTTAAATTTGAAAATTTATCCAAAGTTTTTACTACAAAGACGTACACGTTGTACTGTTTACATTTACATTACTTTTGTATTTACAAACGTAATTATGATATCCAATTATTTTGCTAACAAGTTTAAAATTAAAATTGCAACATTGTGTGTACAGCCCACATTTAGATTTGAATTTTTGTGTAAGGAACAGATTTTAAATCCTTGTACATTCTTTAGAGATTGACATGTAATCATCTTTGTATACATCCTCGTTATATATCTACTCACTGTAAATTTTTTTTATCACTTTGGAAAAAATAATTTATTTCGCATAAATTAATCACTGAAATTAACTCGCAAATGTGTAGTTCAAAAATAGCAGAGCTGTTTTGAGTCGATCGTGTACAGCAGTAATCAATTAAAAAAGATTTTTCTGTATCAACACTGCACTTAGTATTGTTTCACTACTCAGAATCTCCATTGGCTTTTTGGAAAACAAAATTCTTACTACTTACGTTCATAATACCATCCTTCAAGTATAATTTCCATTTATTTCGGCTCCTTGTGATCTGAAATTTTTTTGATTTTTATAAATAGTATTGTAAGCATTTGATTTAATCACTATTATTGCCTCCCTTCATACCTTATCATATAGACAGACTACAACATTATTAGTGTCAAAGAGTTTGGCAGGATCATCATCTGTAACTTCATCTCCTGAACACAGTGGTTCTTACAAAATGTCAAAGTTATAAAACTGATGAGAATCAAAGTAGTAGCATTAATGGAATTACTAATTTCTTCTCTTGCACCAGCATCTTCCTTCTATTCTACTTTTTTCTCATTAAGATCTTCATCATCGTCATTTTCTTCTTCCTTCTTATCAATGACATCAGATGAATTTCCCACAGCGCTGTCCAATTGAGCATAATTCCCTTGTTACTAAAATCTATAAACATTATCTTATAGAAACTGCTTTATTTACAAATATAGAGTATCATTTTTTTTCTTCAAGGATTGTTTATCTGTTCTTGAATAAGCTCTTGCTGCATAATATTGTTTGCTCCCTGATACAACCTGAACCGGATGAGCAACAGGTACTGGCGTAAAACTAGATTAACCTTCAAAAATTTGATTGACAATTTTGTTGTTGCAATATGAATGGTCAATATAAAATTGCATGCAAATGATTGTCTGAAATTAAAATTGAATTTATACATATTTTTCTATTACTGGAGATGGTTGATTAATGACTTGCTTTTATTAATAAACTCCGATTTACAAGTACCATTATATACATACCAGCTGTCAAGCTGTGTTCTCCAGTTGTCCTGCTTGCACGGCAATTTGGCAACACCGCATATACGTGAGTATAGCAAAAAATCAAAGGCTCATATTCCACAACACTATTTTATTATTTTTATATTATAATGCATAAATATTTTGAATGTTTGACTAGCGGGCAAATAGAATCGTCGTAAGGGCAATTTTTTAACGTTCATTAGATTTTCAAAAACGTTTTGGTTAAAGAGATACGACTATTTAAAGTTGAGATGAAATTTAAATTATTAATTTATTGTTCCTGAGAAAACTAAAAAGGGGCAAATTGAAATTCTTACGTAGAATAAAACGGCAAATTAATATCTATAGCCTGGTATTTTTTTTACTAACTTATTGTTATATTTGCAGGATGGGACGGGGGGGTGGGTGAAAAAGCATCAATAGATAGCCGTGTTTTGTCTTGATGAAATTAAAAGTTTACCCAATACGCCGAGGTACGTTGCTTGTGTACAACGCGTGCCAGGGACTGTCGAGTGTCTTGCCTTCTAGATCTATTTTATTAAAATTTGTGAAAAAGTTTGGTGCAGTAGAGATTCGCGTTTGATAATTGTACGCTGTAATTATTAATATTTTTCTCAGGACGAGACGGGTTGTCAATTTTTTTTTTTCCTTTAGACGGGACGAGATATTTCAGGGCTTCTTTGGTCTTGCAAATCCTTAACTTGTGTCTATGTATGTACATTTTTTTAATTATAAAATTCAACGAAGGTTCCACAAGCACCTGGTTATCATATACTAAAGTTCGGGCTGTCGTTTGCGGAGATTTTCTCGTAACGGGCGGTCCTCGAAAAATGCTTTTATATACACTCTGACCAGCCTGACGTCTCCAAATGTCGTTACCTTAACTTCACCGAGCTTGTAACTCTTATCAGTCAAGTCGTTTGGGTCTCTCGGTTGATATAAATCTATCAGCTGAATTTAGGTACACTAAATTTTCTTTAAAACGGAAAGGGTGTCTTCAGGTGCGCAAATATACCTATGTTAAAGCAGGAAAAAATTTTTCACTTTTAAACCTTGCGACTGATTTGTCCTGCGTGCCAGCGGGTTTAGAGCCAGCAGCTTTATCCAGCTTTTGTTTTTCAAGCTTTTTTCTCCGTTCGGCTTTTCCCCCAATGACTGGCAAGATTTCCGTTTTGCGTTTCTTCGTTAGAGGACGGGAATGAGTCGCAAATCTTGTTTACTGGTTTAAAGAAGGCCTGTGGGGATTTTACCTAAATGTACAGAGTAAAACGTAGGCCAGTCAAATTTAGGTGTAAAAATTCTGAGGCGTTCGGCACCACGATATGACAGAACAGTCGCTTATCTCGTGAGACCCTTGTAGTAAATACAAATGTTCACTCCGAACTTGTGGACGAAAATGAATGTGCAATAAATAGTTCCATACGCAGCGTAAGACTTTAGGATTTTCTCCGTTTCGATCGGCTCTTCGCATGACCTTAGCATTAGCAAGGCCAAGAGCTGCGTCTCAACTGTAAAACCGACATATTGAGCTTCATCAATTTTATTAATGAGTAAAACGAACAATTTCTGCCGGAGCGCTAGGAATCTTATTCGATCGACAGAGTTTCGCATTCGTTTCTGCGCACTAATTTTTGCGAATATACGCGTGGGTGCAAACGTTTCCTGAGATTGCGGAAGAGTTCTCGTCCGACAGGTCAGATTTTCGGTCGTAGTTGCGTAATACGCTGGAAAAATCTCATCACGCGCGTTCGTCTGGCTGCAGACGATCCGTTCAGTGCAGGTTTCCTCTTATGCATGATCTAAACCGTTAGTAATTGCAGTTTAGAAGCGTTAGCGCTTGTGTTTTTGCTCCAAGGCAGTAAGCTTGCGCGCATCGTGACAGGCTGCTCACGCTCAATGGGCGCCGGGCTCTTCTCACCTGACGGATCGGGGGTAAAGGTGGCCGTTAGGAGGCTCAAGCCAAACGACCTGAGACTCCGATGGAACTTTTGCAGAAATCTGAAAAGCGGATAAGATTTTAGAAAAGCCATTAATGAAGCGGCGATAATAACTAAACAAGCTTATCGCTTGCTTTAGCTTTCGAGCATCCGTCGGCGTTGAATAGTTTGCCATAGCATGCGTTTTAGCTGGATAAGTTTTTATGAGACCTCCACCGACTATATGCCCGAGTACCTGAGCCTCTTTCTTCAAGAACTGTCATTTTTTTTGGTTAGACTGTCATATTTGCTAATAACAGTCGGTTTAGCACGCGCCGCAAACGCTCATTTTTCTCGTCGAGTATTTCGTGAAAACCATAAGGTCATCGAGATAAATTTCGACCACATCACCTTGCAGATCCTCCATCGCCAGTGACATCGCCCTAGTAAAGATTATAGTGGCCTTCTTGAGGCCCATAGCCATCCTGTTAAATTGCAAAAACTGATTGCCGTGATTATCGTTGGGCGCATAAAATGCCGTCAGGTGCGCGGAATCGGAATGCATCTCGATTTGTTAATACCCCTGTTTTAAGTCCATCACAATTATGTAATTAGCTGCAGCAAGATGCTCGAGGATGTCGCTAGTAAACGAAAGCGGGTGGCAACTGCCCTCGGTCTCGTCGTTAAGCGCTCGATAATTGGTGACCAATCGAAACCTCTTATTACCCTGCGCATCTACTTTCTTGGAAACAATCCAGAGCAATGAGAAGTAATTCGAGTTGGACGCTACAACAATGTTCTGGTCGTGAAGATTTGCAAGCTCTCAGAGCATGTGCTCTTTTATGGTAGGAGGGAAACAAAAGCGATGGTTCTGGATTAGCTTGTTAGATTTCAGCAAAATTTAGTGCTGTAACAAGCGAGTTGCAGGAAGCGGCTCGTCTTCAAGGCCAAACAAGCCCGCGTACTCATCAACAATCACGTGTATACACGCCAACGGCATAATCTCGTCTACTCGAGCGCGTCTGGCTTCGCTATCGGCCTGCAGCTTTACATTTAATCGGTCATCGGCGGAAGGTGAGTAACTAATGGCGGTTTCCACATCCTCTAACTCTACCGTAGGAGTAGCAACCGTGATTTCCGTATCGCCGATGTTGATGCATTCTGCGTATAGGCGGCCGTTGATATTTTCGCCCGTGAATTTACTAAAAAGTGAGTCGGGGTGAAGGTTTTGCAGAGGGGCCCCCCTGACATTCACATCGTCGTTATGTACGCGTGCGCTTATAACCATCTTGACTCGCGTGAGTATCGTCACTAGCTCGGCGGCTTCGAACGGTAGTTTAACGTCGCTCAGTTAGAGACATTTCTTTGCAGCATCCACACAATCCTTGTGTGCATCGATTTAGTCCTATCCAGTGATTTCGCTATTTTCTATAGAAAAATCGTTGGATACTACGTGGATATTGCAAAGCAACCCTTGCAACTGCACTACCGCCTGGACGAGCGTGTACGTTATCGGTTACACCTTGTACTTGAATGATTTTTAGTGAGTCGTACGGGTAGCCAAGAGCTAATTGATGAACTTTGTAATTTAATTTCTAAGATGTAGTAATTATAATAAGGATAACTTGCTCAAACATGACTAAATGTTTAAAACAATTGTAAATTTGAATCATCAACATGGATAGAAAAATGAATTTGATAAAATGATTATAACAAGTATTTTAATTTCATATTTTTTGGTCATAACACCTGCAAACACCTTCATTTTTCCAGATCTTCCTATCATTATCGAATCTGTTTCTGTTAGTGCTGAATAACGTGTATGTATAGCTGCATTAATTGACATAAGTTGGTTCATCAGAGGTACCGGTAGATCCTGTGAGATGCTCACTTTCTTTCGCATTCTTAAAATAGTAAAAACTAATAAGATTAGTTATTATAAAGTAAATCCATTGATCCCCTTCCTACTAGAATGTAGTGTATACTAAGATATAGCAAACTTGACAAATTCAATATTTAATTGACCTAGTAGTCCATGAGCCCCAGGCTCTCGAAGAGTATGCATGCAGTCCAGTCCCTCTCCTTGTAAACTCAGATCCAGCATCGCTATTTAAATATCTTTCATTTATTCATTTATATCCAGCATAAATGAATAAATGAAAGATATTTAAAACATATAAACTATTTCAAGTAGTAGTACCCTACCTTTAGGTGGCGCATCTGGTTCTCGGCTCATGGTATGATGGTAGTACCTCACACACCAGTCTAATAGCTGCGTGGTTTACCAAAGTGTGCGGGACATGCGTAGTGGGAATACCCTACTCATCTTCCTCTACACACGAGCAGCTCTCCTCTGGTGGCTCGGCCATTACAGAGGATAGGGAGGTCTTTTGTCCACTCAATAGATATTACCGGGTGGATCAAAGACTGTTATCGCTCTTCGAATGTGCTTCTCTCCCGCTTCACTAACCTCGGGTCTCAAATCCTTCGCGTTCGCGTATTAACCAATCGTGGACCGTTTTAAAGCTTTGTCCTCGTCCGTAATTATGAAAGCAAAATAACCCGTAGAGTTACTGTCCGGTGAAAGCTATCAATAGCTTAGGACATAACAATCCTATAACAGTTTCTCGGGCTCAGAGATTGTCGTTTGGTGTGGTTTTTGTCAGCTTGCTTTACAATCTCAATCATGAGATGAACACCAGTGAAGGTGTTGTCAGTGCTTTGTATGAACTACAAAATAGCCACAAAGAACTCAATCGAAACTCCAGCGATACAGTATTTGCAGAAATGCTTTAATTATTGTATTTCTCAAAATGTTGGTGATAGTAATGCTGTAGCTAATGCGATAAGGAACATTCCTCATCATACATTCAACAATCATAAGAATTGTGTTTCATAGTGTTCGTACTCTGAAAATCCAGAAAACTATGAGCATAACAATACATCTAATGTTGTACGAAGCACTAAAATAACTGTTTGATGACCTTGCAGCTAATGCAGATAAATATTTGGCAGAAGCATCGAGCAACCCTAATGAAAGTTTGAACACTGGTAATTAGTAAAGCACCTGAATCAAGGATGTAGGGTATGTCTGCTTCCAGTGACTACCGAGTAGCTTGTGCTATAAATAAAAAGAATGATGGTGAATTATTCGTAGTTAAGGTGCGTTTGACTGCGTGCAACGGTGCCAAATGACCGCTGGAAAAAAATTGCGATATATTTTTATGATTCATTTAAGACTCTTAGAACCCATGATCGATAATTTTTAACGTTAAAATCTATTCTTAATTTGTTTTTCCATCTATACAAAAATGTTTATGAGCATCGTAATATTTGTTTGTTTCTTATCGCGAAAAGGAAGTGACTCCCCATAAGACTCAATGTTGAAATTCAAAATTGAAATATATTTTTCTCACTTCAGAGCCCATAAATTCACAAAAAATTTAAACAATAGCATCATTAGGCAATTATCAATAAACACGTAAATTTTTATCTAAATCGTAATTTATCCATTATCGATAGAACCCCCTTGAATGGATCTATTGTTCCAGCAGAGCTTTCAAGCCGGACAAAAATTGGTCCAGCACTTTGACTCTTGCCTGACCTGGTGGAATGGCAAGTTAACAGCACTGCCCATCCCATCAGCCCAACTGCGACGCTGTGCCTCCCAGCACAGGTGCGCAACACCTAACGCCTCGCACGCGCTAGGATTTTTCTTTATTTCGTAGGATTTGATGTAATCGCCGAAGTTTGGGAGAACGTGGTGGAGGAAGGTAGAAATAATCACACAAGGGTTAACAGTTTTATTGCACCTCTATTTCGCCCAGCAATTCACTACAACATGGTGGCCGTAGTCGCCCGCGCACAATAGCCAGGTACCTCTACTCTCAGGTACACGCGTGCGCCTTGAAGCTCTCGCTTCTGGCGTCGAGCAGCGAGGATTCTCGGACGCCCGATGCTTCTTTCTTTCTCTCTCTCACACACGCTCGCTCTCTTTGTTCCGCGTTTCTCTCTCTCTCTCTCTCTCTCTCTCTCTCACTCTCGCGTACGCTGGCTTGTCGCCTCGCGTAGATGGCGTCGAGGTGTGCGCTCGCACCGCACACCACTCTCTTCTCTCTCGCACACTCATGCGTTTGTTCGGCGCCTCACTCTCTGTCTCTTCCTCTCTCTCTCTCTCTTCCTCTCTCTCTCTCTCTCTCTCTCTCTCTCTCTCTCTCTCTCTCCCTCTCTCTCTCTCTCTTCCTCTGCCTCGGGGTGGATGAGGATGTCGGCCTGGCCCTCGCTCTGGCGTCCTTCCTCCAGTGGCACCGCTGGATCGTTGTCTCCGGGGATGGCTCGTCCTCCGTGCAGTTGTCCAGCCGTGGTCGTTGTTTCTCTCTCTCTCTCTCTCTCTCTCTCTCTCTCACTATGCACAGACGCTTTCCGTGCGTTTCAGCGCATTTTACGCCCCTTGTATCGAAGAATAATGTTCGATACGCGTGCGGAGATTGATTCTACACTCGTGTGATTGTCAACCTAGCTTTGCTTGGGCGACAAACCTCACACTCGTTTAGAATCAACTTTTGCGTACATGCATCTAAATGTACTATTAACCTAGAATTAGAGGCAAAAGTAGTTGTTGTCTGACTAGTGAGCGAAAAAATGCAGCAGTGGGTGCAAAAGTACTTTTGCGTCCGGTACTCGATTCATTGGCAAATCTTCACAACTAACGTGAAATTCAATAAGTGCAGTTTGAAACGCAAAAATCAGAACATGCGTTACAAAAAATATGATGTGCATCAAGGGCTAAGCAGGCTTTTTGGCCTCATGTGGTTGCAGTACATTGCGAGCTCTACACTTGCCCACTTTACGCCCTTGGTACACAATATACTATTTTGTAACACAAGCACGATTTTCGCGTTTTCCGTACCTATTAAACGGGCGTTAAGTAACTTTTTTCAGACTGTTGGGCAAACAAAAATTTTGTAACACATGCACGCTTTTCCCGATTTTTTGACCTAAAATTAGGGACAAGAGTAGTCGCTTTTCGACCGGCAGGAAAAAAATACAGCGGGCGTAAAAATATTTTACGCCCGTTAATATTGAGTTACGGGCCCGCTACTCAATTCATCAGCAAATCTTTTATAAACATGAAAATCAGTACAAGCGTTACAAAAAATATGGTGTGCGCCAAGAGCTAAGCGGGCTTTTTGATCTTGTGCAGGTATTGCAGTACTTGTCTGCGATTCGTAAACCGTCTTACCTTTGGCTCGGGCTACTCACCTTGACTCGTACTGCAATCTCCATACTCGGTCTGAAGAAGCCTATACTCTCTTAGTACACAATATACTATTTTTGACCTATTTTAAAAAAGTGTTGATTTTGATGTATTTTCATTATTCGTTTATTATTAACAAAAAAAAATGTTACTTTTCTATAATATTGGAAAAAAAGGGTAGTTACCATATCAAAAAATAGTCACGTTAGCCCCACTTAACACACAAAAAAACACGAAGTATGTACACGCTTAACAAAAAATATGGTGTGTACCACAAGCTAAGTGGGCTTTTATACTTTGTGTGGTTAAAAGACTCATCTTTTACTCGAAGTCGCACTTGCTTTCGGCTCGTGCTACTTAGCGAGTAAACTAAGGGTGAAAATCTGGAAAAATAAAAATTAGTAACGGTAAAGATTAGAAATTCAAAATTTATAAAACAAAAATGATGAATTGAAATATTGCGAAAGGTGATATTTGTGATTAAAATATTGTGAAAGTGATATTTTTGAGAATTTCCAATTTTAGGTTTCAAAATTGTACTTATTACATCTTCGCTAGAAATAGCTTTCCCCTCTAGTAGCATGACATATTATTTTATAAAAAAAAAACATATTTTGTAAGATAATATCTAACGATATAAAATTCATATTCTTTACAGACAGGAAAACACTTTCACCGAACATCTCTTCTGATAAAAGCCTTCAATCATAAATTTCGTTTGGATCTGGAATTGAATACGTAAGTAAAAATATTAAAATACTAAAACTGAATTTTTTTATAAAATCTTTTCAGCTATACTAGAATATGTAAGTGCACTTTGATACTCCTTTTTATGTATTCGTATTTATTTATTTAAATATTTTCAGAAAGATTAAAAAATGTTTCCTTCTGCTGAACATTAAAACTTTTAAGTGTTTGTAAGTTATGTAATAGAATTTTGGTCTTTTAAATGTAATGAAACATGGCAACCAGTCATGTTTACTTAGTAATCAATCAGGATCGCATATTAAAAACTTCACAACGAAGGCTATAATTTTAAGACAGTAATACATAATTGAAAATTTGCGTTTTTAATCCGTGTTACTAAATTCTTGTACCAAAAAACCATTAATTAAATGCTTTACAATAAAGCCAATTACTTTTTTAAAAGAGGATTCTGTATGTTATGCAAAAGCAGTTTAACTATCCAGTTTACTAAGATTTATTTTAATCCTTTACTATGGATTGACCTGTTATAAACATCCAAATGTTAGCTGCTTATACATTCGCTACATTCTAATCACCAAACGTTAAGTGGTTATCCAGAAGCTGAAATATTAGATCTTAAAATTCGTTTTTTGTTGATAGCAGTAGAACGCTTTTTACGATTTTGTTGAAAAACTAAAGTAAGATCAAGGACGATATTACAATCCTTTAGAGACCTTGTGAGCAATGATTTAATGTTTAGCTTGCGAGTTATTGTAATATAAAATAGGCTTTCGGCAGCCGCACGGGCACGCACACTGGCGCTGCCAGAGCAGCGAGCCGAACTTTTAGAATAGAGGATAAATAAAATACACTGTGATGTTAAAATAAGAATAAGATAAATTATTGTAAGTTTCCTAAATTGTCTGTAGTTAGCACGTCTACTGACACTAATAATTACTAGTTTCAAATCGAATCTACTTAATTACAAAAAAATATCTGCTTATTACAGCCGTTGTCGGATTTCTTCTAAAACCAAAAAGTAAATCATTTAAATATTCAGCAAATTAATTAAGATTTATAATCAATTTGAGATTTTTCTTTCATTTTTCGCTTCTTTAATTCTTTTTTTTTTCAAACATCAGTCAGTTTTCAACAATCCAGAATTTATGCGCAATGAATAAAAAGCTGAAGAAAGATGTCTGCTGCGTCCACACTGCAGAGAGCCAAGCTCATGGAGACAGAAAGCTGCATGTGTTTTACAGCTAAAAGATTAAGAGAGAAGCCATAATTGTTTGATGAATCCCAAGTGCACTTTACCTTTCCCCGAAAATGTGCTACGGGCAAACGGCTGCTTTTCTGATGTTTTCAATAAGAAACTCAATCCACCTCATAAGTTGTTCTGATTTTTATAAAAAATTTTACAAATAGTATTTAAGTTCTGGTGCATAAATTAAGTCGCGTTTTAAGTATCGAAAGTGCGAAAATGCTTCTGTGAATTTCCGCAGTCTCAATGTAGTGCATGGTAATAAATTCCCGTGGGTTATAGAAAAAGGTCAGGAAAGAATTGATCTTTCCGTTAAATAAGTGAGTTTGCTCTACCAGCAGCGGCCGTCGAGATAGTATACGAAGAAGATACTCGTGTCACCACTAGTGCATCGCCTGTCAAGATTTCAGTGTCTATGTCAGGGGTCATCCTAGGACTCTTAGCTAACATCGATGGACTGAAGATATCATCAACCGATTGCTCTATAAAACATGCTGAACTGCGACGTCACTAAGAGCTCTCGCTGCTTGATCCCAGCGAGAACACCTTTAGCTGTAAGGCCTATACCTTGATCATGTTATTTCATATCCTATTTGCTTATTCCTCCAAAACGTGTCAAAGATCACAAGGTCTTATTTCTTAATTTTCAATAACAGCAACTTTGATTTTAACCTGAGAGGCGCGACACTACTCCGATCATGGTCAACCTGAACTTAGCCGTATACCTCACATATCATTGGTGCAGCGGGATTCGCCACAGCCGCTTTGACAGACTTCAACAATACTTTGACTTCTCACTTAGGACCAAGCCCAAAAGAGATCAGAAGCCTGCGCTCAAAAAACTACTACATACAGCAGCTGCTGAGTGGCTCCATAGAAAACGAGCCCGAGAATAGGTTTATGAGTTTAAGACGAGATACAATTTCAACAACGATTTCATCAATTTTGAGTACGAGTTGAAGGAAGTAAACGTCAACAAGAAGCTAATGCCCCCCCCCCCCCCCCCTAGGAGATCGGTAGTACTGGAGACCGTCCAGCCTCAAGCTTACCAATATTTTAAGCCCGTGAAAGCCTCTTAATCCCAAGTTCCACAGGTGGTATCTTACCCACCAATGTCCCGTTAGCCATACAACGGCCAGCCTCAGCCTATTTCTGCTTAAGCCCCCTATTCTTCACTTCCCAGGTAGGCTGCTGCCCATAAGAGCCCCAGCTTGCTTTAGCCCTTTAGCGTTAGTCCATTTGTCCTCAGTTGCGAGTTGAGCCAGTCTTTGATTGCTCTGTTTACCTTGCAGGTAGGAACATCGACTGCGCGCCTTCTTGCTCGAATGCTGTTCGCGCCCCTACCCGCTTCCTGTCTGCCTTTTCGTTGCCTACACGGAAAAATTTTTCGAAGGCTCAGCGGTTGATACTTTTGTAACTACAGAAACTCGAGAAGTATTGTACTCTATCCCATCTAAATACGAATGATTAAACTTCAAAATCTCACTGTAGATACTCATATATTTTTGTGCATGTTAGGACGCGAAAATGGAATCATTATCAGTCAAATTGGAATAGTGGGGACTCCGAAAGTTTCCGTATCGCAGGGGCTCAACGCTTCGTAGCCTCAGACTACGAAGCTTGAAGCGCTGCGTGTCGACTGTCGATTGTTATTACACAATCCAATCCTTCGTACTCTCAGATGCCGAAAGTCGAAGCGGCCAACGCTCACGCTTGTATCGTCGGAATACCGAAACTCTCTGAATCGGGGAATGCAGAAAATGGAGTTGAAAGTATTCGATTTCGGATTCCGAATACTCCGAAAATACTAGAGTTCAGAACAACTAAGTTTTGGTATGCTATAAAACTAATATAGCTATAAATACATACGATCGATAGAGATCAGGACGGCATGAATAGTATAGAAGGGCTGAGACTTCGAAAACTTTTTCCGTTTACCACGCCGGAGTATCCTGGTATCCACACCAGTCTCACCTAGTTGTGTGCCGCCAGTGATTGTAGCGCCTGTCTGCGCCTTAATACCTCTTTTGATAAGATACTGATACTATCTAGCGCCATGAGACCTGCCCTGCTATCCAAGCAGAAGCTTACAGGTTGTAAATGATACGCTCAAATTTCGTTATTATTTAAATTTAAATGCGCAAATGTTATTTCGGTGATTTTGTCAAAACCTCTTTCTTCCATCAGCGGCATCACTTGTTTCAGAAGTGCCGCATCATTGAAGTCCGAACAGTTCGTTGATTCTGCTATTTCACAGAACCTTCTTCACGCATTTGCCCTTATCTTACCTAGTGAAGGGAGTTCTTATAGTCTTTCCATAGCGACCGTAGATGTCGTTCGCATGGATCCCGTGATTCCTCCCATATTCAATCTTTGCGCCCTGTCTAGTGCCCCTGTGTAAGTTTTCAACTCACATTTGTGACCCCATACTAGTGCCATATGAGTAAGTCTTGGTTTAATGATTGCATCGTCAAGCATTTATCCTTGATGTGTTTCCTGCAGTTAAGTCCGGTTTCGAGTGTGACTGCCAGGTATTTGACCCCGCCTTGTAAAGTTTAAACGCCCACCTGATCCTTGCCTTGTCTCTTACCCGTTTCGCCATTCTCCAGCGCTCTCCGCGGGCCATCAATCGTACAGCCTCTGACCTTCTGCAGTATCGCTTCTAATCCTCTACCCCAGCCTTTTCGATCTCCTTCTTATATTACTTTTGCTCCGCTTTATACTCCCATTTGTCCTTGTCACTCTACGTGTGCTTGGACCAGTTGTATTTCTACTCAAGGCGGAAATTGCTTTTGAATAGAGACTAGTGCGCTTTAATTGCACTAGAGCTAGTGCATACGTTAGGCCTTTTATATCATGCTAAGCGAGCGCGAATCATGCCGCCGAAATTAATCTTACAATCACAAATCTCACATGCATATAGATATTCGCAAGCAAAGCTGCGCACACTTCACCGCTGCCGCGTCAGCGAGTAACTTTAGAATTTTAATTTATTTAAATTAGGTTGCGGATCGTGTGCGGGCTATTGCAAGTGTTCGATGTCCTCCGCCGTCCTGTAAGTGACAGGGAAGTGACTGATTTGAGCCCTAAGTTCTTCTCTGTAGCCTACCTAGTTTGTTTTTACAGGGTTCCTTTTAAGTTGATCGAGCGTACTTTGTTCGCCAAGTCTAAATACAATATGTTGGTGGTCTGACATGGAGACTTCTTACGACAATCTCCAGTCCATAACCTCGGACCACACGTTCCTGGAGGCCAGGATGATGTCTACGACCTACTCCCTCACGGCGTTTTGGAACGTGGGTCTGTTGCCTGTATTAAGAAAGTCCATTGTCGTTGCTGCTGAAAACTCCAATAGACTTTCTCCTCTAGAATTACAGTCTGTGCTGCCCCAACATGTGTGATGCTTTGCAATCCATTATAAGCTTGGTGCTTTTGGCTTCGCATTCTCTAATTAATGCTCTAATTAACCATTTCCTTTAGTGGGCACGCTTCCTTCCAATTTTCCACAACGGCAAGACAATCGAAGTCTGCCGTAACTGGCTGCTGGTTTCTAACCTCTTTCCACCTGGTACTGTGAATTCCGCTTCATCAACACGCAGCTCAAGTCCTCTGCTTCAGCTTCAGGGGGGCAATTCGTCAGCATCAACGAAACGGTCCTCCAGTCCACAGCCGGCTGATACTACCGATACTACTATTCTCAATAAAATCCTAGAAAAGCTCAACAAACTTGATTCTAAAGAGAAACTTCAAAACACCATGAAGAATGAAGCTGAGGAGAATGGTCACCTTCTAGGGGAGAGAATGTCGGCGATTGAAAGATCCTTAGAGACTTTGGACGAAATTCCACGGCTTATGAACCGGGTGACGGTGGTGGAGGCTGATGTGACGGTTCTGAGAGCTGAGCAGGTCGACATCAAAGGAAAGTTTGAGCAGTTACTTGCGAAAGGAGCTGGTCCCTCTACGTATTCTTCTTCGGCCTCGGCACTTGACCTTAAAACCGTTCGGCAACTCCATGACTCTAATGCTAGGATCCAAGCTCAACTGGATAGAGTAGCATCGTTCCAGGCTAAACTCTCTGCAAAGCTGGTCATTACAGGGCTTGCTTCTACTCAGGCTACGTCTCTTAGACTTCTTGCTTGTGCAGCCCTTAAGCCACTGAACGCTCAGCTGACAGAGAGAGATATTACCTCTGCTAGACCATTAATCAAGAGGAGAGCTGTTCGTGAGGATAATGCGGATTCTGTTTCTACTGCCGTTGCTGTCACCGAAATGCGTCCTACCCCTATTGCTGTGACCGTGTTCAGGACGCTGATGCGGTTGCTTATCTCGGCCAAAATTAAAATAAGGAAGCTACATACGAAACAGCTGTCTGCAGATTTTCTTGATGATGCTCAGTGGCAGTGCGGACTCTTTCATCAACTTCAATGAATACCTGCCCCCTGATGTACATCGTTTTGTCTACAAGAGCTGCAGACAGGGATATCGGCTGTTCCACGTTTGTGAGGGATGGACGAATCTACATCAGGGCCAAAAATAAAGCCCGTGCCGTGATGATAACATCAGCTTGGAAGCTGCAAATCAACATCAACATCAACTAAAAAGTGTCCGCCTCATTCCACCTAGACCACCATCTTCATCGACATCATCCAGAACATTTGCATCTAATACCAAAGTAACTCTGTCTGATGGTCTAAAAGCCTGCCATTTCAATGCTAACTCTCTCACGGGTCACATTGAGATGGTGAGACTTTTCTTGTCTATTCGTCCCCTTTTTCACGTTATAGCTGTAACCGAGACCTGGCTAGACGATAAGATCAAATATATCCCTTTACTCAACAACTACTCTCTGTACAGACGGGACAGAAACAGGAACAGTAGAGGTGTGGCCCTCTACATTCATCACTCACACACAGCTAGCGTTATATCATCGTCTGACGACACCTGACCGGGCAAGCCAGGAAAGCCGGAGTATCTCTTCTGTGAAATCTCCGCAAAGGGAGTCATGCCCATCTTTGTCGGCGTTGTTTATTGTCCACCCCATGCCCCTTTCATCCAAGGCAGTGATTACATACAAAAACTAACTACACTTATGCATAAGTATTCGACTATGCTAATCATGGGCGATTTCAACACCGACCAACTCTCCTCATCTGAAGATGCTAAGTTCATTTTCATTGAGGAGAACTCCTACGGTGCTGCGCATCATAAACCGGAGTCCGACACCTGGCTTGACCTCTGCTTAATCGATGAGTAGGATCGCCTGCTTGGAAGATAGACACTTCTTTCATAAACGGACATGACCTTATCACGGCTACTCTCGACGTACAGATTCCACGCCACGTACCTAAAACATACTCTTACAGACACTACAAGGGAATCTGTGCTGAGGGGCTAAGGGACTTTCTTGGTGCATGTGACTAGTCATCTCTCGCGACTTTATCACTTGACGAATGCATTGCTATCCTAAACGCGAACTTGACTAACGCCATTAACCACCTCGCTCTATTTCGTACAGTGACTCATGGACAGAAACGTCACCCTTGATTCACCACGGCTCTTCGTGACCTCTTGAAAAAACGAAACAGACTCTATAGATGGTTTCACAGATCACGTCTCCCTATATACCTATATTTCTATAGATTAGCGAGGGATGATAGGCAGGTCGGGGATGCCAGGCTGAATTATTACTACTCGCGCCTGTCAACCCTGACTGATGTCGGCGAGATCTGGAGAGAGCTTGTGAAGCTTGAAATCACCTCTCCCAAAAAGAACACCCACTCTCGTTTCTCCATTAAAGACCTCAACATGCATTTCAGCGGAATTTCCAACGATTCGCTCGCTTCTGCTGTTGAGGACTATCTGCGTACCCTAGAGAGTCTGGATACCCCAGAGCACTTTAGTTTCAGGGAGATAACGGAATCAGACGTCCTGGCTGTAGTAACCCACTTTGACACTCAGGCCAGAGGCAGCGATGGCATCCCACAGGTTGTCATTCACAAGGCATTGCCAGTACTCGCTGCTCTACTCCGTCATATTTTTAATCTGTCATTGAGTGAGTCATGCTTTCCCTCTGACTGGAAGATATCACTAGTGCGTGCGCAGAACAAAGTCAGCTCACCAAGAGCTCTAACTGACTACGAGTGGCTAGTGCATAGGCAGATTTCCGAGTATCTTAGGTCAAGACTCTTCATTGACGATTTTCAGACAGATTTCCGCACTGGACACAATACACAGTCTGGCTTGATTGAGTTGACTGATGATGTCAGGCTTGGCATAAACAGGAAGAAGGTAACACTTCTTATTCTTTTTGACTTCAGCAAGGCGTTTGACACCGTGTGTCACGTCAAGCTCCTTAGAAAGCTGTCCTCTTTCTGCTTCTCTAAGCAAATAATCTGGTGGCTTGCATCTTACCTCACTGGTAGAGAACAAGTTGTTATTGGTGACAACAACCAGCTTTCTACCCCTCGTTCTCTGAATATGGGGGGCGCAGGGGTCTGGTTTGGGTCCCCTGTTGTTTGCGTTGTCATCAATGACATCATTTTCTGCCTAGACTCTTTTCTGAAACTCAATTACATAAGTATATGCAATACACTTTCCAAAATTGTTTTTTTTTTAAGAATTTCAGTTAATAATTCATTAACTTTTGTATTAAAAACTTTTGCTACTGAATCAGGTCTATCAATGGCTGATTTATTTTTTCTCAAATTTTGTTCATTTTCCTTCCATTTTGGGTTACATGTCATAGTAATAAAGAGATCTGGTTCACCATACTTTTGAACTATCAAGTGGCTTGAGAAGCAGACGAAGGCGAGTTTGAGAAGCAGACGATGTTATGGCGCCTGTGATACTATTTACTTCTATATAGGTATCCGAGATTTTACTTTTAAGAAAAACGATACTTTCCATAATTGTTTTTATTAAGTGAGTTTTATATATTATCACATTCGTGTGCTAATCAGTGATTTTTAATAGAAGTTGTAAAAAAACGCTGTCATTTATATAATATAAACAATCTTGTATATGATTTGCTCAAATTATTATTTTTTTATCCAGTTTTAAAGGACGGTGAAGTAAGCTGTGCATCAAAAATGATAGGGAATTGCTTTTCCACCTTCTTTACATAACATCACATTCCTCATATCATTGTAGGGTTACATACATAAAAATATCACTAAGGCGTCCTATTAAATTAAAAGTTTATGTTATAGGTATAATAATTCATTTACGGGCGGTGTCTAGGTGTACATGGTGGCCAGTGACGAGGTCTAGGTGTCGCGCTCCGTGGTTTTCCATGTCTGGCTGTAAAAATCATTCGAAGAAGGTGTCTAAATGTACAGGGTGACCGATAACGACGTCTAGGTAGTTCGCCCCGTCGTTTTGGTGTATAGGTGTAAAAACCATTTGAACGCGGTGTCTAGATGTACAGGATAGCTGATGACGATGTGTAGGTGGTGCGCTCCGTGGTTTTTGTGTCTAGGTGTAAAAATCATTCGAGAGCGGTGTCTAAGTGTACAGGATGGCCGATGACGAGGTCTGAGAAGTTCGCACCGTGGTTTTTTGTGTCTAGGTGTAGAAATAATTCAAGAGTGGTCTATATCAGAACAATCAGTGATTTCATGTTAGTGATGAAAATGTTACAAAAAAGCTGTGGTCGAAATGTGCTAAAGATGCTTATATTTTATTTTTACGTCGAATATGAAATACTTAAAATTTACTAAAAAGGATTGAAATCTCTAAATTAAATTAGCTTTTAAATAAGGCACTTGCGTACCGCGGTCGTGCCTAAAAAGTAAAAGGTTAGGCGAGTTTGATATATTACCTAACGAAATTACAGATAGAAAAGAACTGAGATCAATCAAACAAAGTCAAGTTTATTATATTTAATCGTAATGAATCGAAGAACAACTCTCAAGTTTTTTAATATTTAAGTTGTCGTGCCCGTTTCATTTTGTTTATTTGTGGACAACTAGAATTTTCTTTTTATATATTAGTATACATAATATAATATACATACAAACACTCTAAGTACAATAAAACGGGCATGATAAGTTACGTTAGGGATGCTTTGAATAATTTTTTACCCTGATATGATTTTTTTTTAATCCACATGTTTATGAATATGAAATGATGTATCCTGTATAAAATATACAGTCCTGTTATAAAACATTTACAGAAAACAGAAAACAGAGATAGAAATGATGCTGCAAATATTTATGTAGCTATGCTCTTTTATTACGCTGTGTTTGTGAATATGAAATGACGATTTCTGTATTCATTTATGCATAAACTGTACTTTTAATTCTTTTTGTACTCGTCAAAAGTATAAAAGTAATGTTTCATACTTTCCTAAGGAAGTAATAGAAACAATCATTTTCTCCAGTGCCTGTTTTTGTTTATTTGACTTCAAAGTGTATTACTAGCCATAACTACTTTTATAGAATGTTGACTGTATTAATAAATATATTTATTTCTACTCGATGGTAAGTAAATCTCGTGGAACGTTTTTGAAATCGTGCTTTTGAATAGTTAGAATTTATCATTGAGTGTACATCTAATATTTAATAGTATATTTAATATAATGACACGTCCATAATTAAATATCATTATAATTAAGAAGCGAGCGTTTCTTACTAGTTTATTAACATTATATTATGTAGAATTGAAGAATTATTTTAATTTTTAAGGATTAAAACACAAGACAAACTTATGTTTACTTGATAAATTGATTTTTTTATCATGTTAATAATCGTATATTGTGTACCAATGGAGTGAAGTAGGCTTTTTTTAGACCAAGTGCGTTATGGGTCTAGGCGAGAAGCCCGAAGCGAATACGAGGACATTTACTAGCCGCAGACGAGTACTGCAATATCTACACAAGGTCAATAAGCCTGCTTAGTCCTTGGTGCACATCATATTTTTTGTAACGCATGTATTAATTATCGCGTTTCTTGTGCCTATAAGCAGAACTAATGTGACTTGTTTTGGCACGGTACCTTAAAGTATTAAGTTTTATATATGATACCTATACCTATATTTATACATGTGTCAGTACATGTTTTGATCAATTTTCCGAAATTTTTAAAGAGTGAGCAAAAATATATATTTTGATACAAGTGCGCAAAAGTTGATTCTACACGAGCGTAGAATACACTTTTCGCACGTGTATCGAATACTTAAGTTTTTGATACAGGGGTAAAAAAATGTGCTTAAACGCACAAAATCTACTATTATATTAAAGTGCTATTAATGTGCCTATGTGCCATGAAGCCATTCACATCTTTTCTCAATAACTTAACATCCAGGAGTTATCCTAACACCTGAACATTATCCATAAGGCGGATATAATTTTCAGCCTTAAAATTTTTGGACCTTATAATTTTTGGGCCTTGAATATTTTGGGCCTCATAATTTTTAAGCCTTAACAATTTTGGGTCTTAAAATTTTTAACCTTAATATTTTTAGGCTTTATTGAAATTTTTGGGCCTTAAAAATTGTGGGTTATTTAAATTTTCCTGTGTGCCGTGAAGCCATTCACATTTTTTCTCAACAACTGACATATTTTATTTTTTTATTATTATTTACAATTCATAGCGCGTTATTTAAATGTTGCCCATACACATCTAAAATAGGAGATATTTTATATGTTTATTATTATTTATAATTCAAAGCGCACTATTTACACCTTGCCCACATATATACTTAGAAGCTGGAGGAAGCTCATAACTTCTGCGCTCTGATTAGAGATAAGGCAGGAAAGGGGACAGACCGGGTTGAATGAATGATAAAACTTGGTTATGATAACAACGACTTATATTATAAGACTAAAAGTTGACGAGAGACCGATAGGTCTGTCCAGATCGGCGGCCAGGCCGACAGGGTTGGCGACCGGAAGTGCAGAAAACGCACCAAGCGGCTCCCTTCAGACCGCGCGGAGTAGAAAATGAATATCCATAGTCCATTTTGCGAGAGTTGCTCTTCTGCTGTACGCGGATCCGGAGCATGCGCAGTGGCCTGCTCCGCGGCCACGCTCTCATTG
>QLSS01000133.1:134427-183712 GCA_024372645.1 Trichomalopsis sarcophagae | reverse complement strand
CAATGAGAGCGTGGCCGCGGAGCAGGCCACTGCGCATGCTCCGGATCGGCGTACAGCAAGCAGAAGAGCAACTCTCGCAAAATGGACTATGGAAATTCATTTTCTACTCCGCGCGGTCTGAATTGAGCCGCTTGGTGCGTTTTCTGCACTTCCGGTCGCCAACCCTGCAGGCCGAGACTGATAAGAAGTCAAGCTCGCCTCGCGCTCGTCACGGCGTGGTGGTCCGCCAGGTGGCGCGTCGGTTCCTTGGTGGTGCCCGGAGGTGACCCCCCATACATATATATACATACACACTAGTGGGTCTTCGCCTCACTCCTCGCTACGCTCGCTAACTCCCCATTACTTTCTTTATGATTTATATTTTCAAAAATTTACACTATATAAATTTTATAGATTATAAAAAAAGATTGAATTTTCATGATCTGATAATTACGTTCTGGTTAGTTAAGAATGAAAATGTATCAAGATAATACAAAAACATGAACTAAGAGATAATAAAATTAGATAAAATAATTGTAAACTTTCTATCATTAATCAATAAAAGTAATAATGCAATGATTATTTATATTTTATAAATATATACCAATTTCGCTTAATTATTAAGCTCAAAAAGATAGTATACTAGAAATCTATAAAGTATTACGCATTAACATGCTGTTATAGCATTAACGAACCATGCTTAAATTAAACATGTATTTTAGTATGTCAATTATGATTACTTTTATCCGTAAACATTTTCAGACAAATAAAACATTTTATTCATACTTTTATTGTTACTATACGCTCGCATGTAAGTCGTCAAATACATTTTATATTTATATTTTTTGAGCAGATTTCACATTCATAAATTCGCCATTTATATGCACCTTTATATGATCAACACTTTTTCAAATATTTTTTTTTTACAAAAATCATACATAAATTTTGTATGTCCTGTAGTAAGTAAAAAGTATATAAATTAAAAGAATTTTATAAACTTTATGATTCTTGCTATATATCTTCCTATATATTATATAACAACGAACTTCTGTTTTTAAATGTCCTTTGCGCCGTTTTTCACGACGGTTCTGACGTCAAAGGAAACAGTAAAAAATGTTTTTTTAAAATTACTAATCTGTGGTAAAATTACACTAGGTTTCTAGCCCCAAGTATAACAATTTTACTACTCGCAGCAACGTAAAATTACAAAATGCAGTGAATTCACTAAACCCCCTAGCAATTTTACTATTCTTGTAGTAAAATTGCTTCGCCCAGCGTAGGTCGGATTAGTTTACAACGCTTAGCGTAGTAATTTTACAACGATCATATTTCCGGGTTCAGTGTGAAATTACTACCGCCGTTGTAAAATCACAGCCGATCAAGTAAAGAGAAATGCGCATGCGACACCAACGCCATATTGGAAATTCTCGATAACCGTTAAATTCGCCCGACAAGCGGAGAAGGGCGACATGCGGACTTAATTACTTAATAAGAGGAGCTTACTTGTAAAAGAAAGGTGATTTGCAGTGATAAAGAGCGAGATTAGTGCCAACACGGTAAGTCTAAGAAATCTTTTTTGCGAGAATAAGTTGCCAAGTACAGTTATATGTACATACATACACAGCACATGTTGCTGCGGATAATTTTAAGGTTATGCTTCATACAGCTTATAAGAAATGTTTTCTTAATATAATAATATAACGTTTTATATGTTGACATCGCTGCTTACTAATTATACTTAAATCAGGTTTCAAAATTCAAGTTAAAAATTTATATAAAAATGTTGGTTTTTATTAATGAATGAAACAAAAGCTTGACTGCGTGATTAAATTATTTAGAATATAAATTTATACTGGTTTTACTTGCGTCATTAGATAAATAAAAATCTAAGGCTCTATACAGAAACAAAAGCATTAAGGACTTTGGTACATATCGACGGCTGAGTGGAATAAAAGCGTATCTCAGCGGCGGCTTCAAGATCGACGTATCACGGCGGCAGCTTCGAGATTGTCGTATCCCAGGGCGGCTTCGAGAACGTCATATCCCGGCGGCGGCTTCAAAAACGTTGTATCTCGGCGGCGGCTTCGAGAACCACTTTTACTTTTGTTATTCTTACTAAATAGACGCGATAAAATTTGAGCATATTACATAGAGAGAGAGAGAGAAAGAGAATATTTTTAATAAAATATAAAGTAAAATATTTACCTTTATTTTTCTTTGGTAGCGTTGATACTGCTGATTTTTATCACAAAAGTTTTTAAGAGTTTTTATTATTAGTCTTTATAATAAATTTTTAAGAGTTTTTTAAGAGTTTTTATTATTAGTCTTTATAATAATAAACTTATATACTAACACTAACACTAAAACTTAAGCTATGCCGATTAATTAGTTTTTAAATTATTTCGTTCCGATGACAATGCAGCGGATCTTCACTACAATCGGGACACAGCCAAAATCCGCATGTTTCGCAACGCCACCACCACTGTACATGCTGCACCAAGTAAAATCGCCCACATCTATAGCAGAAGTCCCTGTTTTTACGTGGGCGTTCCACTTGTAGTGCTGGGAGATTTAGTCGTTGCTCTTGTGTTAAACTACGCATATGCCGCGTTCGACGCTCACGCACATGTTTAATTTTTTGTTCTATTTTGTGGAGATTCTGTTTACGATTCAATCGTAGTATTTTCTGTCGCACGCACCATAGACGCTTCTGGAGCCCGAGAAGATGTAAACGAGCTTCTCGTTCGGGATCTCTTACAGGATCGTACGCCGCGTCCTCGTCATCACTACTGCTACTACTACTACTGGCACTACTACTCTCTTCCATCGGGTCATCCGTATCGTCGCTGTCGACACCGGAGTCATGGACCACCTCCGCCTCACCCTCTTCTTAGCCGGCTTCTTCTTCTTCCGTGCTCTCATTTTCTTCAACCTCAGCATCCCTGAGAAGACGCACCCTTGCAGCCTCCTCCTCTTCCTCCATCTGCGCCAAAGCCTGAGCCTCGGCTTGCCGGACAAAAATTCTTTCTGCATTCTCCGCTGCCTCCTGGGCCTCCCATACTCGGGCAACCTCTTCCTCTTCCTCGTCAACGACGCTCTCGTTGTCAACGACGACTCCTAACTCAGGAAACAACAGTTGTGGCGACCCATGCACAGCAAACATGACGAGTGGTGCCACGTTAATAGGGCTGACACTCGCCAATATTGCGGCCACTCCTCGTCAGCCGCCCTGTCCTCGCGATACTGAGGCAGCATCGGGTCGTGCGTTGTTGATGGTGATGGTGGTGGCGAACCGATACGGTACCGGTAACCCCGCGCGCGTACATTAATTTCCGCAACACTTACTTACACAATACTCGCATTTTTGACAAATAATAATTTTATACTGGATTGCTCTGAGGGAGTTGGTCAAGGACTGAAGAGGCTGCGCTGCTTTTCATCCCCCGTCACACACTTTTTCCACCACTTTTTTAGTTTCAAACAGCCCTGCATTGACATTTTTTGTGAAAACCGTGAAACAGAAGTCGCCAGTTATCATCTTCATATCTTATATTTCGACTTAGTGCAGCTCAGATTTATTAAAAAGTGTGAAATGTGTGGAAACTTGGTCTCTACAATAATCAGATGACCAAAAAATATCTCGAGTTTACGTGAGAGCGGAAGTTTTTGTCCGCAGCCAGGATACTCAGATGAACTTTTTACGCAAAGTGTATGAATTCGGGAGAAGTAATGTCAGCATATGCATCTCTCTCTATCTCTCTCTCTCTCTCTCTCTCTCTCTCTCTCTCTCTCTCTCTCTCTCTCTCTCTCTCTCTCTCTCTCTCTCTCTCTCTCTCTCTCTCTCTCTTACTATTTTTTTCTCTGTGATCAGTACGTATATAACAAGTATAGAGTATTTAGCTGATAATGACCTTTGAAAATATAATCTCAAGTACACTTCCTCGTGCTTCTACTAGCCTAATACGTACGGGTACAAATCCTCGAAATTAGGAGGGCCAAATCTCCGAAACTATAGATCAGATATTTTCGAAACATAACAACTTTTCTATGTACACTCCGAGAGCTACGCAACGCACCCTGTTGTGAGTCTAAAACAATAAATTTTGGAAATCGATCGATTGGTAATATCTATAAATCGGCTCGAACAATATACCATTATGTAGGTCCCCAGAAGTACGACCCCCCTTTAAATTTTATCCGTTTTTGCGTAGCTCTCACCGTTTCCGAGATATCGATGAAAATAGATATTTGAAATAATCGATCGCCCATATCTCCGAAACTATTGGTCCGCCAGATTCCTGACATCAGTACTTTTTTGTATACGTACTAAGAGCTTCGCAACGCAATAGGTTGCGAGTCGATACGACGATTATTGCAAATCGATTAACCAATCAATCGTCTATTACTCCGAAACTATTGATCAGATATTTTCGAAACAGAACAACTTTTTTATGTACACTCCGAGAGCTACGCAACGCACCCTGTTGCGAGTCTAAAACAACAAATTTTGGAAATCGATCGATTGGTAATATCGATAAATCGTCTCAAACTATATACCATTAGGTAGGTCCCCAGAAGTACGTCCCCCCTTTAGTGAACCCCCAAAATTTTGTCCGTTTTTGCGTAGCTCTCACCGTTCCCGAGATATCGATGAAAATCGATATTTGAAATAATCGATCGCCCATATCTCCGAAACTATTGGTCCGGCAGATTCATGACATCAGTACTTTTTTGTGTCCGTACTAAGAGCTTCGCAACGCAATATGTTGCGAGTCGATACGACGATTATTGAAAATCGATTAATCGATCAATCGTCTATTACTCCGAAACTATCAGCCCGATAATTTCACACGCTACTTACATAAACATCACACACATGTGTGCATACAAACACACACACACACACACACACACACACACACACACACACACAACACACGCACGCATACACAGTTAAAAATATATACTTCAGGCGTTATTTTAACCTACACAAGAACGTATGGCTTAGTGACGTGAGTATACGTTACATAAACTGCTGAATTCGGTGAGAAATGGGTCGTGTTAATAAAAAATAAACCATCGAGTTGATATATTCTTGAAGAATTTCTTAAAAAGTGCTCATATTGTGCAGAGTTTCTCGCTTCTGCGTTTTTTGATATGCTGTGTCGTGTCAAGAACTCCACTTTTTCGCTAGCTAGCTATGTTTTTGCTACGCAAAAGCACCCTCTACTGTCGAAATTCATAGCTTAGTGGCACTATAAAAGAGGTCTGAGTTAAGCAGCTAGCCATCAAACAGTATCCAGCAGTAGCCACGGAAACTTCAGAGAGAACTTTACATTTCACAATGGACAAGCTTCAAGTGTTGAGAATCGTGCTAACCATCTTGAGCGCGGTTCTTGTACGTGAGCCAACAGCACGCATTTTCTGCAATGAAGCATGGCGTTTATCTTTAAAATATTGCTCGGTCAGCTGTTTATTGAGGCGGTTAAAATATATTTTGGGTTTCTGCAATCTGCGTACTATTCTGTACTTATTTAATCGTGGCTTGTTAGAGATCGAGGTGGATATTATCCGTGCTCTCGGCAAGTCTATCGTCAGTCGTGGTATGCAGACTGCCTGGCAAGTTCAAACTATTATGCAGCAATATCAGCAAATTCTTGGTAAGATTCTCTCTCTCTCTCTCTCTCTCTCTCTTTCTCTCTCTCTCTCTTATAAAGCATGTGTAAGAGTTCGTTGTGAGCGTATTTTTGATCGTGAAATCTGAATACCCAGATCTTGATGAACTGATTGCTGATACTGAAGGAAATGCGCTGATTGCGCTCGTACAGCTAGATGATGAGGAGTGGGAGCAGAACGAGATGCCATTGGACCTTACAGCAGTAGCAGCATACACGACCAGTATTACTGGCGTAGTTGTCAAGATGGAAGCTGACGAGACATCAGTCGACGTAGCCTCCGCAGATACAGGTAGTTCCAATGAGGGTACTACTACTTCTGCTGCTACTACTACTACTTCTACTGCTGCTGCTGTTGCTACTGCTGCTACTGCTGTTGCTGCTGCTGCTGTTGCTGCTACTGCTGCTGCTACTGAGACACCGACAGAATCAATTGTCGCGAATGCTGCTGCTACCACGGCTATGAATGTCAATATATCGCAGGTTGAGCCAGCGCCATCTGAGGTGCACGCGATAACGGCGCTTGAAAAAACCGATGACGAAGGAATTAACGATGATTATAATGATAATGATGATGCAGAAGTCTCTGATGCATCGTCCGCATCGTCTGACTCTACTGCTTCCTTCTGCTCCTCCTCAGTCAGCTCATCCACAGCCACCGAGTCGGTAGTTGACGACGACGACGACGATGAAACATCAGGACACAGTAGCACAGAGCGTGTATCTGTCGGTACTGATGATCATGATGATGATGATGATGATGATGATGATGATGATGAAGATGATGATGAATGTAAGAGCTCTCTTACATGCACATTACCACAAGAATAAAAATGTAAAGTGCGGAAATTAATAAAAAATATAAATTAGTATTATGGTTGCAGGAGGGCGCTGGCGTTGAACAGCCGCCGAGACAGCACATCGTTATTCATCGGGAGTTTACGAGATATAATCCGTTTTTCCGTCTGAATAGTCGTGAGGCGCTGATCACCATCAGGCGACCACCGCAGAATGCAGACGTCGTAGAGTGGCTAGACGTTGCAATAGTAGTCTATTCATTTCAAGGTTTTGCTCGAGGTGAAAAACCTATACACGATGGCTCGGAACATGTTCATAATGTCGGCAATACTGTTAGGTATACTCTGCGTATTATGTATTACGAGAGTAGCCGACATTATCAGCCTATTTTGAACTTGGTAGCTGCGGCTGGCAGTAGGGGGTATTGCATACCTTGCAATAAAAAAGTGACAAATGAAAAGAATCATAGGTGTGCGAACAAGTGTCGTAGTTGTCTGCAGAAATCACCTTGTGAACGTGACCAAACTGACAGGCATGTGGTGTGTCCACAGTGCAATAGAATCTTTTTCAGTCAGCTGTGTCTTTCGCAGCATCTGAAACCAGGGTCATTTGATAAGAATCATACATTGGTTGCGAGTTTAAAAATTTGTACGAGGTGTTGTAGAATGAGTAGAACGCCCAGCAATGATATAACCTCGCATATTTGCGATACAGTCTTTTGTAAAGTTTGTAAGCTGATGCAGCCAATCGGTCATCTTTGTTTTATGCGACCCTTAGCTGAAACGCGTCAGCAGGCGGCTAGTAGTAGTAGCAGCAGCAGCAGCAGCAGCACGAAAAAACAGACTCTATACATATTTTACGATTTCGAGACACAGCAGTCGGAGCCCGTACTGGGGGACGATAAAACACATATACACGTTGTCAATCTGTGTGTAGTACAGCAGGTATGCAGTGCATGGCTGGATAACGAAAATATTTCAGAGTCGTGCAATTTTTGCGGGATGCGAGAGCATGTGTTCAAGGACGATCCGGTTAAACAGCTAGTAGACTTAGCCTTGAATCGTAGAAAAAATATTGCAGACTTGATCTGTATCGCGCACGATGCTCAAGGATTCGACGCACAGTTCGTGCTGAAATATTTGGTGGGTCGCAAAGATTTCCGTGAAATGCCTTCCGTAATTCTAAACGGGTCAAAAATAATTATGATGAAGTTTGCCCACATAAAGTTTCTCGATAGTGTGAATTATTTGCATATGGCATTGAGTGCTTTACCGAAAGCTTACGGACTTGGTGGTGGTATTGAGAAGGGAACATTCCCCCACTTATTCTACAGACCGGAGAATCAGAACTATGTGAGTGAGATGCCACCCATAGAGAGCTACTCACCCGACTCGATGGGTGTCGAGGAGCGAAAAACATTCTTAGAGTGGTACGCCGATAGAAAAGGACAAAATTACATTTTTGATTTTCAAAACGAGATCATCAAGTATTGTAGGCAGGACGTTAAGATATCGAGACTAGCATTTCTTGCCTTCAGAAAGACATTTATCGAATGCGGCTTGACAGATTCGTTCCTAGAGTGCGTAACTATCGCGTCGTCGTGTATGCGCGTGTACCGTAGACAATTTTTGAAAAAAAATACAATCGGGATTATACCGTCGGGTGGCTATCGTCGAGCCAATAAACAATCGCTCAAAACAGCACAATGGCTCACGTGGATGGAGCATGAGACAGGCTGGCCGATACAGCACTCTGTAAATTCGCGTGAAAAGAGAATGCCCGAAGGTCCTCTGGTGGATGGATTTTGCGTGTTAGAAAACAATGAGAAAGTCGTGCTGCAGTTCCACGGGTGTTATTGGCATGGTTGTGTTCGCTGCTACACTGACGGTCGTGATTTGTCAATCGTTAATGGTGAGAGTACGAACGAGCGGTACGAGAGAACACTCAGAGTTTCGGGAAAAATTAGGACAAAAGACTGGCATACACCACTTAATCCGCGAGATGCATTTTTCGGTGGTCGCACGGGTAAAACGGTAAAATCATACGATATTCGCGCTAATGAAAAAATTAAATATGTCGATGTATGCTCATTATACCCGTACATTTGCAAATATGGTCGCTTCTCATCGGTCATCTGAAACTTTATGTGGGCGAGGTTGAGTGTGCGCCTGTAGTTGGCCCCGACAACGACATCAGCCAGATTGATGGTCTGCTGATGTGCGAGGTGTTACCGCCGAGAAATTTTTACCATCCTATTCTACCCGTAAAAATGCATAATAAGCTCCTATTTCCGCTATGTAGATCGTGTACCGAGTCCATGTGTCAGGAGTACTGTAAGTACGAAGACGTGAACGCGTGCGTTTTTGTCGGTTCTTGGGTGGCTGACGAGCTTAAAAAAGCCGTGGAATTCGGCTACGTAATCACTAAGGTATTTGAAATATGGTCGTATAAAACTACGCAATTCGACAAGCGCTCGTGTAAAGGAGGTCTCTTTCATGAGTACATTAACAAATTCTTCGCGGAAAAGACCTATGCATCGGGATACCCACCAGAGTGTAGAAATGACGATGGGCAGTAGGTTGTAGGGCAAGTTTGGGCAGCACAAAAACATAACAAAAACCGAGATAGTAAGAGACCCGCAAAGATTGTTCGAACTACTAACTAGCCCCGATAAAGTTGTAAATTCTATACTGCCGGCCAACGATGAAATCCTCTACGTTAGTTGGGCAAATAATGACGAGGATGCAGAAATTGAGCCGTCACCACAGTGCAACGTGGTTATCGCTGCTTACACTACTGCTCTGGCTCGGCTCAAGCTTTTCTCCGAGCTCGAGCCACTGGGAGAACGCGTGCTGTACTATAACACAGATTCCATAGTGTATGTGAGCCGAGAGAACGGATGCGAGTATGAGCCGTCAACGGGGCCGTTTTTAGGACAACTCACTGACGAGTTGGCGGGCTATGGGTTAGGCACATACATCACATCCTTTGTCTTCGGCGGACCAAAATTTTATGCCTATAAGTATAAAACACCTGACGGTTGTGAATCGTGTGTATGAAAGATTAAGGGTAGAAGATTGAATGCATCAGCATCGGAAAAGATCAATTTTGAATCTGTGCGAAAATTTCTGAGTGGTGAAATAAACCACCGACATTTGTCTCATTTGATGCGATTAGACGTACAGCGCTGCATGATGTGGTCACACGCGCAGAATGTAAAGTCTGTGAGCCTGTCTACTTTAAACGTCGTTTTATTACCGACGATAAGATTTACCCGTACGGGTATGTAGCTCAAATAAAGGGGAAAAAAATGACGATTAAAAAGTATTACCTTAATACAATTTTTTCTATATTTAATAATAATAATAACTTATCCAGTCCAGAACTAGCCGTCACTAACTGCTTGCGCGCGGAGCGCGCGCGTCACAAGCTTCCCGGAGGGGGCGAGAATTATAGCTAACTTTCGGAGGCTCTTACCGGGCGCGCGCACGTGTGCGCGCAAATGAGCACCCTGAAGGGGCAGCCTCATGACTTGCCTTCGGCAAGCGCGACGACCGCTCGCGCATGCGCGCGAGGAGGGGGCCACACCGCGCCGCGCGATCGTGGTTCTCCCCCGTTAGGGGGCGTTGCAGGTGCTCGCAGTGTTATAAATCTCACGTGTCGCTCGGTCTGATGAGCATTTCGTGTACATCACCTATACCCAACTTACCGCATCATCATCATCATCATCATCATCATCATGGATGTGCGTTGGAGACATCTCTGGCATGATTTGCGGTCCCACCTCGTGTGTCAAGACCGTGTTTGTCGGCAATTTTCTCAAATATATCGCACAGATGAGCGATACACAATTTGAGCGTATATTACTCTACTATACAGAATGGTAGCCTGCTTATAAGGAATTTGCTGCTGCTACTACTGCTACTGGTAGTAGTATTGAATTTCACGAGGGATTACCAAAGCCGGAGGACTACAATGGAGGAGTAATTAATCTATTTGTCAAGGGCAGCCATCATTGTAATGTGAGTATTTTCTTTCTCTCGCAAAATCTCTTTCATTAGGGTCAGCGAGAAATATCGTTGAACTCAAATTACATAGTTATTTTTAAGAACCCTCGCGATCGCTCACAGATACAGCATCTGGCACGACAGCTTCATCCCGAGGATACGAAATTTTTGCAAGAAGTCTACAGCGATGCTGTCTCTCGACCATATTCATTATCTGCTGTTGCACTTGAAGCAGGATACACCGGAAAATTGTCGGTATCGCACGTGCATATTTCCGTTTGATCGGCATCAGTATGTTTATGTGCCGCGCAAACAGATTAAAAGCAACTCCGTCACCGACAATGTGCCAGTCGTTCGTATGTGATGGATCGAGCAACATCAAGTCAGCAGCAGCTGCGTCATCACTATCCCATTAGACGAAAGTATCTGGATATATTGAAAGTGTTGTGCTGTCATCTTGACACGACGCAGCGCATAACTCTGCTGTATCAAGCCTGCCCCAAACTTGTGATAAGCCTGGTCGAGTGTGTACTGAATATTCTGCGTGGAAACGTACCACTGAGCAGACGTTATAAGAGCAAGCTACGTAAACAATCACCATTACTGCGCAAAATCATAGCTCCCGGGCAGACAATAGAGACTCGCAAGAGACTTTTAATTAAAGCTCAAAACCTTGTACCGGTAATAGTGAAAATGATTTTAGTGCTTCAAGAGTGTATCGAGAGTGTGAGACAGAAGCAGCAGCAGCACCGTCAAAAACAGTGACTATCGCAAAGGCGATAAAAAGAGAAAACGAGGTAGTAGCAGTCGTGCAACAGCAGCAGCAGTCGAGACTACGGTAGATACTTCAATAAGATCTGTAGCGCCACCTGCTAAAAAACAAGTAGTACTATAAGAACCCAAGCTCGGTCATATAAGATGGCAGCATCACAAAGAGTAAACACAGAGTCATCTAGTGTGCTGGACACGCTAATCTACCGAATGCCTTTCGAGATGCATATACCGGGATACCAGTTTCTCGGACCGGGTACCCATCTTGAGGAGAGACTGGCGCGTGGTGACACCGGTAGAAACCCTCTGGATAGAGCCTGTCTCGAGCACGATATCGCATATTCGCGCAATAATGGCTGTGGTAGTGGTGGAGCAGGTGGTGGTGGTAATGGTGGCGGCAGTGGTGGTGGTGGTCGTGGTGGTAGTGGGGGACATACCGATGCCGATCGTCGACTGGTTGAGCATGCTTTTTTACGTATGCTATCTGAGTCGTCAGGTAACGAGACAGTCAACGAATGGAGAACAAGCTTGAAAAACTGTACTATGGCTTGCCAGCTCCGTCAGCATACGCTGGTGGAGACAGGCTTGTGCGAGCCACACGCAAAAAATTTCGCTCGAACGAGGTGAGAGAGTGGCTTGAGAGTCAGGAGGCGCACACAATGCATAAAATGGTGCGATATCGTTTTCCTCGTCGCTCTTACCGCGTCTTCAGTCCGTGCGAGTTGTGGGAGGCTGATTTAGCTGACCTTCGCTCTCTCAAAACGTATAATGATCAAGACAGCTACTTTACTGGTGGACATTGATATGCTTACAAAGTTCGCGTGGGTTGAGCCACTTCGTGATAAAATGGCTAAAAGTGTGGCCAGTGATCTGGAGCAGATTTTACAGCGAAATGATGGCAGACAGCCTTATTTTCAAACGGACAAGGGCAAAGAAATCATTGGACGCGAAGTGCAGAATTTGTTGAAAAAAGGAAACATTATTTACCGTGCTGTGCGAGACCCCGACGTTAAGGCAGCTGTCGCCGAGCGTTTTATCAGAACTCTTAAAGAGCGCATATGGCGCTACTTCGCGCATCTAAACACAAGACGCTACATTGACGTGCTGGACGGCATTGTACAGTCATACAACAATCCGTGGCATAGCGCAATAAAAATGACGCCATCTAGCGTGAATATGTATAATGCAGCTAAATCTCGTGAAAGCTCGCTATACCCATAAATATAATGTTCAAGACTTGGTTCGAGTTAGTCGTGCTAGGACAGCCTTTCGAAAAGCATACGAAGGTGGATGGGCCCTGGGATTATTTAGGATTATAAAGGTCGATACGAGGAGCGTCTACACACTCTGAAATCTTTAAAAACAATGACAACGATGATGATGATGACGGATGAATTCTACATGGTTTTGTCCAGTAGTAGCAGTAAATATGTTTACCCCGAGAACACGACCAATCGCTTTACCACACAACTCCCCCAAAATTTCTGTCTACACGGTAATTGGTGCGTCGGTCTCACCGAAATTCAAATACCTCTTACCTTTCAACACATATCAACGAAGGAGAGAAGAAGAGAAGGGGTAGTCTGTGTAACGAGAGAAAAAATCATAAGCGCTACTTACACTAACAATAAGTTACGCAATGATGATGATGATGATGATGGCGATGATTACCGAGAGACTTTTAGCCAAATAAAATGCGGCGTTTATGACAGCCTGCATACTCTTTTGAGCGAAATAAATAACTTTGACAATGTGAAAGATCATCTCATATTTGAGATTCAGTGTGGTGGTTATATTCAAGTCAAATGCATCTGCACTGAGGATAAGTGCGTTGGTTGTACTCACTCATTCTCTCTATCTGAAAAGTTGTGTGAAATATTAGGCTTCATAAGTGGTGAATTATTAACTTGTGATGGTAAAAAAGATAGCTACATTATCGGCAATAGACCGGCAAATCTTGCAAATGGTTTACCGAGCGTGCTGATGGTTCATAGCAGTATTTGTCAGCCTTACGTGACAGGTGATGTTTGTTCACGACTGCTACGTGCTGTGGCTCTTCAGTTACATGATTATACTTACGGCAGAACGCAAATTCAGAACTTTACCCCACAAATGTATCTGCCCTTGTTGTCCTCGTCTTTTCAGTCAATCGAGATAGATATAAGAGACTAGCATGGACAGCCTGTCTCATTTGACTACGGTGCGTTGACGGTAACACTTCATTTTAAGCGTACAAATTAAAAATGCCTGACTACAGTATTTTTCTTGCCCAACAAATCGGCTGTGGTGACGGTGGTGGTGGTGGTGTTGGTGGTGGTGGGGATAATTACGTTACAATTGGTCGTAGACGATATCAGACTGGTGCGGGTATTGGCAGTTATTTAAAAGGTTTATTTCGTGGTGCTTTACCTCTTGTGAAGCGTGGCGCTAAGTCTGTCGGTAAAGAGGCTGCTCGTGCTAGTGCAAAGATCATGGATGATGTGGTAAACGAGAACAGGACTTTTAGAGAAGTGCTAAGTAAGCGCGTGCGCGAAGGTGGGGATAATCTCAAGCTCAAAGCTGAACAAATAATGAATAAAATCATGGCACCGGATGAACAGGAGGGGGAAGAGGTGGGAGGTAGTAAGATAAAGAAAGCTAAATATAGGAAGACACAAATGACACAAAAAGCTCAGTCAGACTCTGGTCGTGGAACTGGTAGGAGAGTGACAACCACGCAGAAAAAGAAGAAGAAGAGAAAGAAATCTACAACTAAAGCAGCATCGTCAGCAGTAGCTAAAGATATCTTTGTCAACTAAAAGACTCTCTCTTTTTAAACGAAAAACATGGCTTTTCTACACGCTGACTCTTGTGACTCGTTGAAGTCGGAGTTATCATTCTTTGAATTGCCGCCTACACAGACGGTAATTGAGAGTTCTCATTGGGTGCAGTATAAGCCAATCTCGTCACTCACCGATCAAGCACCAATAGAATTTACGATCCCTGGCAACTGTGAATATCTAGATTTAGCGCATACAATGCTGAGTCTACGTGTGAATATAACACCGACGAAGCCATTACAGAAGGGGGCGTCAGTACCAGTCGTTGGCCCTGTGAATAATTTTATGCATGTGAATGTATTTTTCAATCAAAAACCAGTATCACCACCAAATAACGCCTACGCATACAGATCGTACATTGAGACGTTATTAAATTACTCACCAGCGGCAAAAAACTCACACTTGAGCAGCGTCTTGTGGTATGACGACACGGCCGGTAAAATGGATAACACTGATGCCGGTAATGCAGGTTTCTTTAGATGACAAGCAGTTATGACAAATAATAAAATTGATTTATTGGGCTATTTACACGTGGATGTGTTAAATATGGATAGACTGCTACTTGGTGGGGTTGAGGTAGGTTCTTCTTGAGCTGTGCAGTCAAACGAAGAAATGGATCTAGTTATCGATTTTCAGTTTTTCAATGATAACAAGGGTCGAGTTGTACCGAAAGAAGTGGGCTTAGCAGTATTAGATTTAGATGCCACAGCACATTGGGTTATCGCGCCTGCTTGAAATACGAGATTTGTAAAGAAAGATATGTTAAGTGAGAATAATTGGTTGACACTGCATCATCATGGTCTGGATTGGTACGATGGGGATGTTTCGCTGAAAAAATTTTACAAAACTATGCATGATATTTGCAAAAAAGCAAATAAAATTTATGTGCGAGGAGAGGAAAAGGCGAAACTGTTGAATAAGATTACGACACGTGAAGTTATCAATTTAGAGAAGGCGTACGAGTGTCCCCCTTACTACAAATTGCCGTACTGTTCACGGTATTGTATGCAGCATTCCATGAAACGTTGCGCACTCCAGTACACCTGTGAACTCAACAACGCCTACAAACTGAAACTCTGGCTAAATTCGCGTGGTGTCGGGGGCACTATAACTACAACAGCAGAACGTCCCTTCTCACCGCCATACTATCTTTGCAAGAATGAACTCTCTGAATATTCTCCAGAAGTTGCGAAAAATGAGAGCTCATGCAGTGTGGATTTATCCGGCGGATCAAATTCCAATGACATGGGTAAAACCATGTAGCTTTGTGTTTAATACACAGAGTCATAAGAGACGTGGTATGCATTGGGTGGCGATATATGTGTCCAAAAATGGTATTGGCTGGTATTTTAATAGTTTTGGTGCACAACCATACATCCCCGATCACGTAAACAGTATCCAGAGAAATTGTAAGAAGCTTAGATGGAACCACATTCGATTACAAAGCAGCTTTTCTAATGCTTGTGGCAAATATTGTATCATGTTCCTATATTATATGATTAATGGTCTTGGTATGCAGCGATTTCTCAAAAATTTCTCATCAGATTTGAAAAAATGATCAGATTGTCGAAGAATTCGTTGTTAAGTTGTAATATAATATTGTAAAATTTTTAAATGTGAAACGATAAAGTAAGAGGATATTTAGCTTGCACAGCTTCCAAAAAGTGCAACCCTACAGATTTTCATTGGATCCCCTTTACAGAACCAGTGATTCTATTGGTCATCCACTTGCCGTGAGACTGTTTGACATTGATTTCCGCGACACTTAGTACTCGCATTTTTGAAAAATAATAAATTTACACTTGATTACTCTGAGAGAGTTGGTCAAGGACTGAAGAGGCTGCGCTGCTTTTCGTCCCCCGTCACACACTTGTTCCCACAACTTTTAGTTTCAAAAAGCCCTGCATTGGCGACTTAGTGCATCTCAGATTTATTAAAAAGTGTGAAATGTGTGGAAACTTGGTCTCTAGAATAATCAGATGACCAAAAAATATCTCGAGTTTACGTGAGAACGGTAGTTATCGTCCGCAGCCAGAAAACTCAGATGTACTTTTTAAGAAAAGTGTATGAATTCCGGAGAAGTAATGTGACGAGACATCAGTCGAAGTAGCCTCCGCAGATACAGGCAGTTCCAATGAGGGTACTACTACTTCTTGAAGAAAACGATGACGAAGGAATTAACGAGGATTATAATGATAATGATGACGCAAAAGTCTCTGATGCATCGTCCGCATCGTCTGACTCTACTGCTTCCTTCTGCCCCTCCTCAGTCGGCTCATCCACAGCCACCGAGTCGACTTAGCCTTGAATCGTAGACAAAATAGTCGTGAGACTGTTCCTCATTTGTCTCGCCTCCCACCAAAATGAGATTTTTTTGAATATAAGCCTGCGTACTTGCAGCACAGAGAGCACAGTTCTCTTTCACAAGTCTAAAGTAGAAGTTCTCTTTTGGTGACAAGAAACAGTATAAGAAGAAAAAGATGGCTGGACAAAAGAGACATCACGATAGCCAGGCTCAGGACAGTTAGACTTCCACCAACGCCACCAAATATCGTTGTCATCAAATTCTACCCATGGTATTCGGCTTGAACAATTCTTATGGAAAAATTGTTCACATTGGGATGGAAAATACCTTAGTCGGTTCGGGTGACTTCAATCCGGTTGTTCGACTGAGTAATAACGAATTTTACGGACTGTGACTACCGCTTGCCTCCTGGTTACAGTTCCGGGAGCTGTTTGACGAAATCGACCGATACTTCCAGGCGTATAGCGAGGATGATATGCTGGATCAACGAATCACCTTTTCCGGATTTTACATCAGATTCATGATGAGCTACTCCTATAGAGCATTTGAATTACTGGAGGACGATGAGACGACAATACGCAAAGACTCTGATGAGTCTAGGTCGAAAAAAGTGCGTAAACCTTCACTAGTGTTTAAAAGAGTGACGTTTGACAGGTTAAAAGCCTTGTCTAAAATAATAGATCATAGAATTAAATACTTATTAAAAGTTAAAGAGGCTATAACAATTATTGTGAAAGAGCTGGGTGACTATAGCAAAGACAAATTAGTAAATAGCGAAAATGCCCAGTTTACATATTTCACTTCTTACAATGTTGAACGTGCAACGAGAGATTTTGACGAGACGCTTGCAAAGAAGATAGATCAATTATTAAAAGATAAAAATATATATTTAGCTTTAGAAGATATTTATATAATTATATACGAGTTTATTAATTTACATTTATATAACCTAGTCGCATACTTAAATACAACTATATATAAGGATACATAACTATAATTGTATTTAGTTTAAGATTTTTGAATAAATATAATTGTTAAACATATATAAATATTTCTACTCACTTACCTGTGTACTTTATCCAACACTACCTATCCCTGTTTATCCTTCACACTCGTTATAGTTCTAAGCTAGATTTTAAGTTTATCCATAAACACATACACACAAATCATGAACACGCGCGCGATCACACATACGAGTCTAACATTTAAGAATTGATTCAACAGTGTAGTCGTGGCTGTGGTAAAATGCCTGCCTCGAACTCCTAGGAATGAAGGTTCAAGCCCCAGATCTCGCTACATTTTTTATTCGCAATGGAAAGGGGAATATGCTGAGTACGCGTAGAGGAGGAAGGCAGTGGTCCACATCATACATCAGTCGTTCGTGGATCATCGGGGTGTCAACACCTTAACAAGTAAGCTACTCCATCGCTCTCCAAAGTGTCTCGAGATATCCCAGGCACCTTGGATAGACAAAGGAAGAAGAAGGGGGGTTCTCCCGAAAGTGTCTCGTAAAACCCGAGGTACCTTGGATAAACAGAGAAGAGGGAAGGGATTCTCGCCAAAGTGTCACGAAAAGTTGGAGGCACTTTGGATAGAAAGAGGAAGAGTGGGGAGCTCTCTCCAAAGTACAAATGGCACCATGGAGAGTAAACAACCGTGACCTTGATTTTGACCTCCCACTGGCTCTGGATGGGGGGTCAAGGTCGGTTTTTGTTTACCTTCTCCATGGTGCCCGGATACTACTACTAGCAAAAGATGTATTGTAAAATCCTGCAAGTTTGGCACAAATAAGTTACTATTATTTAATCAACATTACAAGCAACACGAATGGAGTTCCACATTTATAGTCGAATGTCCCTATTGCTTAAACAAAGAAAGCTTTAAACTAATAATAGTTATAAGTTACATACATGTATTTACACATCACAAAAATGCGAAATACTCTGAAAGTTGCGAAGTAGTTCAGAAGTTTTAATTGATAAAGAAAATTGTGAAATCAGTCAAAGTCAGAAAATTGTTTCTACATTATCTTACCCCAACATTAATGAAATGCAAATCGATGATAGCAACAATTTGACTTCTTCTAGTAGTAATACTTGTAATAATGACCAATTACAGTCCTCGCAAAGTGTACACGATGCGTCTACATTACTGTCCGATATGTATTTGCAGTTGTCAAGCAAGTACTTCGTTACGGAACCAATACAGAGTGTTGTAAATAATATAAATTTGGTTTTTCAACCATGCAATAAACAATTCGAAAAAGCTTTACTGAATAGTAATTTGTCTGAAGATCAAAAAAGAAATGTATTGAAAATTCATTCTCAGAGTTTCAACAGTATTGTTAGTACTCACGACCCGTCAACAGGAAGTTTACGTAACACGTACTGTCGTAATTTATCATTTAGAAGTAATCCTAATTATATAAAACCGGTTCAAGTAACGATTACAGACTGTGTCAAGCAGAGAAAAGTAAAAAAATCGTATGTGGGATAAGGTCTAATTCATATCTTAATAAACTATTATATTTCCATGTTATTTCTGGACTTCATCCATGCATCACACACGACTTATTGAAAGGTATTGTTGCACATGACTTGTGGCATGCAATAATATATTTCATTTCTACAAAGTGGTTTAAAGCGGCACTTTTTAACTTTCGTATTAATAGCATTAATATAGTTCACGAAAATAGTCAATTTATTCCGAATATAAATGTTAAAAATAAATTAAACAAATTAACGGGTTCTGCTACACAGTTGAGACGATTATTGTTAATATTACCTATCGCAATAGCTGATTTAATTCGAAATTTCGATGATGATGTATGGAAAATGGTTCTTTATTTACGAGAAATTTGTAGTCTTGTGTGTGTACTGGCAATATCTAACAATCAAATTGCTATTTTACATTGCAAAATAAATAACTATATACAGTTGAGAATCAAATGCTTTCCAAATATAAAATTAAGACTGAATCATCATTATATTATGCATTATCCAGAACTTATATAAATATTTGGTCCTCTGAAACATTTGTGGACACTCAGGTTTGAGAGTAAGCACAAATATTTCAAGACTGTTATCAAACATGTACAAAATTTCAAAAATGTTACTAAGACACTTGCCGAAAAGCATGAATTGCTACAAAGTTCAGATATAAAGGATTTTAGATCAATAGTTGATATCAAGAATGTTTTAGAATATAATTCAGTCAATTGCGATACAAAAATTACCTTAGCCATTGAAAAATATTTTAAGGAAAACTTAAGTTCCGTTAAATACATTTGTTCCAGTATAACATATCTTAATATTAATTATCGTAACGATATGACAATTTGCATTGGTTGGAGTGAGTACGGAAATGTATTAGTTTGTAAAATAAAAGTAATTATAATCGACAGTAGCTTTGATATTTATTTCGTTAGAGATACTAACGAAATCATATACTTACCAGAACTTGGTATTTATGAAACCGCAAATTATAAAGGCAACATACATTTAAAAAAAGATTATTCAATTTTTCCTTTATCATCCTTGATATCCCCTGATCCACTTTTGGAATCAAAAATTAAATCCGTTCCTGTTTTTGTCAGTAAATATACACCTTTCGGGGATGACATCTAATAAATCAGTGAGTACAAAAAAAAAATAATATAATAAAATCAACATTTTTATATAATTGTTTGTAATCGTTTGCAATTCTAAATATATCTAACGTTTACTTTTAAATACTTTTTTAAAATTGTTGAATTGAAAATCTATTTTTCAAATATATTTGCACGACTTTTGAGAAAGTTCTATTATATTGTACTTCGTTAAAAAGTAGTCAGTAATTCTTTAAATTTAACAATTTTAATCATGTTACAGATGGAGTACAAATTCACAGTCTGCAACTCTTCCAGAACAAAACAATCGAAGATTATATTTAATAAACAAGATGTATATGATAGTATTCTTGGAAAATTAGTTATGCAAGCTAATAGAATGTTCAAAACAAAAGGCACATCGGTAGTTGCAGAGTCAGATGGTATGTCTATCGACGATGACGATACGTTGGATTGTTTAGCTGATGAGGTCCTCATGATTCTAGAAGAAAGTGATGTATGGAAAATCAAGAATCGCGAAGAGCCGGAAAATGAAAATAATCAGAACGTGATGAACAACAATGAAGAAAATCCTACTCCAGCTAAAAAATATAAAACGTCTAATGCTGAAATGGAAGAGGTTGGCACTGAGAAAGTTGAAGAAGAAAATGTATCAACTATTTTAAAGCCTTACACAGATTTCAAGAGTTTCAAAATACCATGGGATAAACTGGATTATAATTTACTGCAAAAGTTAAAGAATGGGTGCGGTAAAAAAAAACAACTCAAAAATTTGTTTTGAACAAGATCGTTGATGAGTTGAGGGTGGTCAACAACCACATTCCTATTGACGTAATTAATCATGTTGCAGAAGTTTTGGTACAGAAATTTCCGGATACTTTCGCAGACAAATGGGAATCAGGTGATGGACTGATTGGTAAAGGAACTGCAAAAGTAATTTCAAAAATGAGAAATCGAGACAATTATTTAAATAGGCCACACATGGATAGTAATAATTTAGGCAAGGTTTTAAACATTCCATTCAAAAAACAAAACTTAGCAAAATGCCGAAGAGTGGCGTGTCCGCAATGGCAACCTTTGGCATACGACACTGGTGTTACTGAAAAATCTGCAGAAGAAGATCGTCTCTTTTTATTAGGGTTCAAGGAATTCAGAGAAGACGACCGAAAAATTGTCGAGAAATCAGTCTCCGCTTTATCTGATTCGTTTCCATTACAGAGATTGTTTTTAAACGACTTAAACAACCCACCAACATTTGCAGATATTCAAACAACGTGGCCTTGTTTGTTAGATACGTTCTACATGATGCTTCATTTCTCATTTTTAACTAAATGCACGTATGAAGGTGTACAAGAGGCAATAAAAAAAGATGTTCCAACTATGTTAGCGTAGGGAAAATTAAAACAATGGATATACATTGATGTCATTATTACCGAAGAACAACAATATCTTTCTGCAATAAAAATAATCTTTCAATATTTCAAAGAAGAGTTCACGAATTTATTTGTAACAATACCGGTAAGTTTATTGAGATCAAAAATTTATTGCAATCAACGAGCATAAATTCATAATTGATATAATTTCAGCCAAATACAAATCTCGATTTGGTACTTCTGTCAGAAAATCATCCAACAATACTGATGATGGGTAATAATAATATTATTTTTTAATATATATATATACAAACCAACAATTTATTGGTTTTCATAATTTTTTAGAATCGTTTGCGGCAAATGATACCGATGTCGAAGGTACAGAAAATACATGGCAGTACTTCCTTTTTATGGAATGCGACAAGAGGAAGATAGAAGAAAGTAACTGAGAAAGTCCATACCTTTTTTAAAAAATTACAAACAGTTAAACCAGCAGCGGTGCTTTAATTACAAAATAATGTTATGTAATTATAACTTCAGTCATGATGTGATTTCTTACGTTAAGTGTTATACTCATTCATAAATGAGAAAAAAGCGTTATTTAATTATTATCGTTCCTATAAAAATATTGTTCGAAAACCATAAATACATTTTAGATGCGCAAATCATTAATTAACAAATATTGTATAGGCATATAAGCAGTAATTTAGATTTCATTACTCGGTGTTTGTTCAAAATTATTTTTTAACAACAACTTTTATATTGTAGAAAATAGTGTTCTAAAACAACAAATCTACATATGTATGTATATTTTGTAAAACTATTAATAAAATTCTTTAATTTATTAATGAGATCATTATAATTTACTTTTAATTTTATAATAATTATTTTTTTAATTAATTTTTTATTCCAATAAAATTTTTTTAATTTCCGCGTTATTGTGAATTTACCTTCTTCTGGAGATTTTACTATCGCGGTAGTAAAATAGTATATAGTGGACTGCTCATGTGCCTGCCGCTGAGTAAAGCCAAATTTTACCGCGCAAGTTTGAATAGTATAATTTTCGTTTAGAAAAAATTAAATATATATTTTTTACCATCGAATATTTTGTGAATTATTTATAAATTATTGCTGCTGAGAGAGTTAACGCAAATCATTCGGATGATGTAAAAAAATTATTTTGTAATTGTAAAATTATTTTTTTTAGTTTATAAATAATTATTTGGTAGTAAAAAAATGTATTGATAATTTTTTTTAACGACAATTACACTGTTTAAATTTGCTCGTCAAGTTTTGGTTTGCCGGACAAGACCGTCAAAAACGGTCAGGACATAAGTAAATGTAGTTGTGTACTTTAAAATTTGTTTTATTTACCAAAATAATCTTTATTGCATTGAGATATTGCGATTGCATTACATATTGCAAGTTGAAAATTTGCTTGGTATATTTCTTTTCATGAGAGTTTCTTCTCCCGATATTTTGTCACGTGACTGGTCTGGTAAGATGTATTATACGATAGTGGTTACAGCAATTGATCTATTTTACCGACGTTTGTCAACTTCCGTTACTCGGTGATACTTTTGTTACGTACGTTTGATCTTATAACATTCACTTCTAAACCCATCGTGACCACTATCAGCGCAAAAAAAAAAATAAAACTGGAGAGGATATAGTAAAATTTGATTATAATATTATTGTACGACCACGTGTGTAAAACTATCGTCGTATAAACAACCTCAGTACCATCATTGTACTTGTACATACAGATTTGTTTTGAACGATAAACCCACTGTCAGTGTAAGTTATCAAACTGTCTTTTACAACATTACATTATTATTTTAATTAATAAATTCAATCATTCATGCTTTTTAGGACTCCAATTAAGAAACATCAATATATTTATATTCTTTTGCTACTATAGCTGTTACTGCTAACCTTAACGTCGTGTTTATTTTGTAAAAATGAGTAAGTTTTACTTATAATATTATTTTATGTATGTATTCATAGTGTAACAATTCAAAAGCTAATAAAAATGCAATCAATATATAATAGATTATTGATATATAGTATACACGGGCTTCGGAATTTGCTATAAATCAATTTTCTGGGATTTCGTGATATGGTTTAGAAAGTATAAAAAATATATATATAAATAAATAAATGATTTATATTTTATGAGATTAAGTTTATTCTATTGAATTTGATGAGTGAAAGGTCGCAGATTCCCTAACGATGGATGCTTAAATTTCTAACGCTATTAACTAAACGAATAAAACTTAAAAACTAACCATGCTACACACACACTCGCGCTCACTCTTCAGGATGTCCTCCGGTCGTGGATCCTAGGTGGTAGTTTTTCTTTCTATCGAGGATGGACGTGGCAGTGGTAGACTGTTTGTTGAAGGTGAATCCTTCCGTCCTGACCGACGTGGTAAGGCCTGTTTTGGTCGACTTGTCTTGGCCTTGATGCGGGCGAGAAGCTGGCCCTTCGTGGCTGCTCTGGCTGGTGTCGGCGAATTACGGGATCCCGATTATAACTTATAACTTATATATATATAATACACAATTATGCTGACGTCTGCATAATTCCGCAAAAGTTAGCATAATTCCTCTTTCGTTTCCATTTTGTCAGCATAAGTCCGGATCTTTTTGTTTATAAATACACATATATTTATAGATACATATTTTTAATAAGATCTTACAAGCCGTGGAACTACGCACATGAAGCTGATGTAAATCTTAGTTTGCTTTGTCTTTTAAATTTTAATACTTGTTCTTAACAATTTTCTCTTGCAGCAATTTCTTTTAATCAAAATATATTATTTAATTTATTAACACAATAAATGTCCATATACTTATATATTTTCATATAAGTACATATGTATAATAATTGCAATATATCATTGCAGTATGTAATGTGTAATTATTATTTTGTCGTAATTGATTAAATATTATACTGACATATTTCATACAAAAAAAAGTAATTGTATGTGATAAAAGTAATTGTATGTGATATTTGCGATAAAAAATTTACACAAGAAGGAAAATTAAACATTCACAAGAAATCACACCTCGAGGAAAAAAAGTAGTGTGAACTTTGTGAATCAAAATTTATCACGAAATCGCAATTAAAGAATCATATAAACACACATAGGACACAAGAAATTTATTTGTGATTTTTGTGACAATATGTCTGGTCGAAAACGTGTATTAGCTGATCACATCAACAACATGAACAATCTATTATATACATGTGAAATCTGCTCAAAAGAGTGTAAGTATAGACAATACTTAACGACTCATTTACCGATAAAAGCAATTATTATTGACACATTAAAATATATATGTAATTTTACATTAAAAAATAAATACAATTTTTCAAAATAATATTGTATTTTGTATGTATAAATATTAATACTCAATGTTACTCAAAATTATTAAATTATAATATCATTAATGTAATTAAAAAAATTGATTGTTAGATTGAAAATTGATTTTTTAGTCATAAATAGACCGGAAGCTAAAAAAGTTATTGATATAAAATGGGTTTACAAAAAGAAAAACAATAATGTTCATAAAGTTAGATTAGTTGCTTGAGTTTTCCAACAGAAGGAATTCATTGATAATGTTTATTCACCAGTAGGCAAAATGCAAACTTCAAGAATTTCATCGTCTTATTTTTGCAAAAATAATATATTTGTAGAACTGATGAATGTAAAAATAGCTGTTTTAATGATTTCATTAAAATAGAGGTATATAATAATGAACCGGAAGGTTATGAAACAGACGACAATAAAGTTCGCAAACTGGTAAGGCACTCTATAGTATCAGAAAAAGTCCAAGAGCTTGGTATGATTGTTTTAACAAATTTACGGGAAACGTGAATTTTGTTAGAAGTAGTTATGGTTATTGTTAATACATAACCGATACAATCAAAAATTCAATGTACATACTAGTCTTTGTAGATGATCTCCTGATTTGTTGTAAAGATAACAACAATATAACGCATGTAAAAGCTAATTTAATGGAAAGATGTAAAATGAAATATATCAGTGAAAATCAGCCAATGCATAGGTATAAATATAAATTGTAGTGATAATGGAGATAAATTGACATGAAGTCATACTACGTATATCAAATCTCTGGCTTCTAAATATAATCTAGAAAATGCTCAATTTTATGATACTCTAACGGAGACAAACTCAAAGTTATATCAAGCTATCGAAATTGATGAAAAAATTAGGTATAGAATCTTGATTAGCGAATTACTATATATAAGTTTCAGTACTAGGTCAGATATTGCATATAACGTAAACTATCTAAGTCACTACCAAAACTTCTATGACCAAAAGTATGCGGTGAGAAATTTTGAGATGGTCCCTACTAAAAATAATCGCGCGAAAATCGTGTGAGCTTTTCGACCAATTTCTCGCGCGATTTTCGCGCTATTATCACGCGATATATGAAAAAAATGTCAGTAAAAAGTTTCTCACGCGAATAATCGCACGACTAATCGCGCAATTTATTTGAGTAGGGGTTAACGTAACAGCTCTGAAGTTGGAACAGGAGGAGATTAAGAGAAAACAATTAAAAGATTCCTAATATTGTCCCTAACATTACTTCAGTTTTTCAACGAGATCGCAAGAAGCGTTGGGCTGATATAAAAAAAATTGTCTGTTTCGCCCGGGCCCAGCCTAAAAGATGCGTGTTAAAGGTCAAACTGAGGTCTAATATCTCAGCTTCCGGACCTCAGATCAATCTAAAATTTTAGTTGCGTATGGAATAAACCATTACAAAATTATGCAAATAGTTTCATTCTTTTCCTAAGAACATGACGTTTGGGATAAACTACCTTAAGAAATTCGCAAATTACCTATTATTTAAAGGTGTATCCGCCCCCTTGCACTCTAAACCTAACGTTGAAAATCAGGAATCAAATCCTACTCAAAAAAATCTCGCGAAAATCGCGTGAGGATTTTGACCAGTTTCTCGCGCAACTTTCGAATTTTAAACAATTTTAGTTTAATTAAAAATTTTTTCAAATAAACTATGTCGAAATAAACGACACGACGAATCGTGCAATAATCGCGTGAGAAACTTTTTACTGACATTTTTTTCATGTATTGCACGATAATAGCGCAAAAATCGCGCAAGAAATTGGTAAAAAATCTCACGCGATTTTCGCGCGATTTTTTTTAGTAGGGGTGGATTTACCGGGTAGATAAAAGAGCAGCAATGAATAACTTACCGATGCCAGTGAGTTACCGACTCCGAGTGCTAGTAGTCACAATATACATAGTCTGACTTAGCGTAAGTAGATGGCGTGCGAGCATATAGCATGTGGGATAACGTGGTCCAGCTGGACCTGAGTAGAGGCCCACTACCTCTAGGAGATGTCGGAGAGGTTAATGATGAAATCAGGACTTCTGCAAGATACAACTTTATTAGTTAGCGCGAGTACATTCGTTCGACTCAAGAGTCAAAGACTTTCTGACCGCGCGCAGGCGGCGAATTCTCTTCCACCAACATGGCGGCTTCCCCCTCTTCGCGGGAGGAGGGGAGAATCCCCACAAGCATTAAAGATAGTGGAAACGCTACGGGTATATAAAAGGCCCCGAAGTTAGTTGCGAGCATTGATGATCTGCTTCTTGTACTTAGCACTTAACGAAGGATTATTCTCGTCGCTTGCTCCGGTCTCCTTCATACTAAGTAGTCTATGAGCCCTAGGCCCTTAAACAGTATGCATAAAGTTTACTCCCTCCTCCCGCAGATTTACCGAACCAGATTATGCTATAAAATCAAATAAATGAATAAATTATCTCTTCTCCGTCTGGTACTCCACAGGATTAGGATAGTAGTTCTCTGTTCTCAGATAAGGATATCTGGTCACAAATTTGTAGTGAGACTGTCGATCCTCACATATTAGTCTGAAGCTGCGTGGTTTACCGAAGTGAGAGGAGCATACATAGTATATTTCCCCTACTCATCTCGCGATATACACAAGCAGCACTCCTCTAGTGATTCTCCTACTCTAGAGGGTAGGGAAGGCTTGTGTCCACTTAACTGATAGATGCGGGGTGGTCGCGGATCCGTTATCGTTCTACGAGTGTCTTTCTCCCGTCCTTCCTAACTCTGATACATGATTAAAAAAAATGTGCAGCCTAAATTGTTCGACATGTAATATGATTTGTGATAAGAAGTAAATAAATATTGCATAGATTATTATTAAATATATAGCACGTTTGTGTGTACACTATAGCTCAGCAGAAATAGGTTGCGCAGAAACGCTGTGCGCAACTGCTCTGTAGTTATACATTTTCGGTGCGTGCTGTGCGTGAAAGGTATCACAGTAGTAGTAAAAATACTCACATTTAAGTCTCTTTACTTTAAAGCATATAGGCGAGAGTCGTACGACTGTGCGACATTACGCGACTACGTCTTGTTGCTGTACACTCCATTAGAGCAGAACGCATGCTAAGCATGCAATGTATATAATTTTAATGCACCATCTTTATTATTATTATTAATCCTTTCCGTTAATCTCATTTATCTAACAATTTTCGACAATAAATCTAGCTGTATTTAATATTTTAACCCGTTTTTAATACAATTTCAGATGCAAATAGCAATTTTTGCTTCCTCCTAGACGAAGCTTTGTAATAATAAAATTTTATGTGGATGTGTGTATGTATGTGTGTGGATGTATGTGTATGTATACCGTAATATTTCTGTAACTACTCCGTCAATATCAATAAAGTTGGCCATGCATATATATTTTTGAACTCTGAATTTGGTAAAAACAGTTATTTTTTATTTTCTCAACTATTTATTTTTTTAGCTATTTTTTGATTTTTAAAAAACACTATTTTGCGTTTTTTTCAATCATCCCATTGTTACAAACAATTCAGCTATACTTTACCTCGTTTGGTCCTCGGACCGACCGCTTTGTTCGGAAGACAAAATAAAAAAGGTATTTTTTTTTAAATTCACATCTCTAAAACTAAACATCATAACCTCGCGAAAAAAATTATGTTGATGGGTCACGTGTCAAACTATATCCCATTAAAATTTCAAGTGATTTTTTTTTATTTATTTATTAATATACCACATACATGCCTTTGATCGGCATCCTATAGAGGCAAACAAGTTGCCTGTACATAGGGATGGCATACGGAAAAACTTACTCACTATAATTAGAAACTAACTTACGAACTAATATAAAAAAATAACCATAGAGGGTCATGATGTTGCAATAATTGCTCTCATGTCCTCATACCGTTTTCTCTTAAAATTTCGTAAATATTTATACATCCAAAATAACTCTTTCCAATGAACATTTTTAATTTACTCTTAATAGAGACTTTGCTTAATTGGAGGTTTTTAAGATCATTTGGCATTGAGTTAGAAACCCCTATTGCCACATAATAGCTGTTTTTTTGCTTATTGTTTTAGAGATTTTTGGTAATGATATATTCTTATTGCGTGTTTTATTTGCACTACTTGTATATTTATCTCTTAGGTCGCTATAATGATATAGTATACACTCTAGTTCAAACATTTGCCTTATCGGTAGTGGTTGTTTCTCAATTAAACAGCAGTTTTTATTAATAATTCTAAGTATTTTCTTTTGTATATTTTGGATTTGGTTTAAGCAATTATTGTAAGCACCACCCCAGGCAATTATACCATAGCCTACAATGCTGTGAAATAGAGCATAGTATAACATCATTAGCGTTTTACTCTCCATAAGTTTCTTTAGTTTAGCAAAAATAAAAATCAAGTATCTCGTAGTCTTCACCATGTGGTTAATGTGCTTATCCCATTTCATGTTATAGTCTATTATTAAGCCTAGATATTTATGGCTATCAACTCTCTGTATAATATTATCGCCAATTTTTACATTTAGAGTGCTAGGCATGCTATCACAGTAATTGCCGTATGCAATGTATACAGTTTTGCTTACATTAAGTGACAGTTTATTTAGGTTCAGCCATATTGCTACCTTACGAAGATATTCGTTTAGTCTATCCTGAGCGGCAGACCACGTATCATCCCATGAAATGATGACAGTGTCATCCGCATAAGATAATATAGTGTCTTTTTGCATATCTATCAGTAGGTCATTCACATATAATATAAAAAGTAGGAGTCCAAGGATGGTTCCTTGTGGCACTCCTATAGTAATTTCTTTGTACTCACTTCTGTAGTTGTTTATTTTAACACATTGTTTCCTATTAGATAGATAGCTGGTCAGCAATTTAAAAGCGTTTCCTCTCACACCATATCTCTCTAATTTGTCTAACAGTATATTATGATCTACCGTATCAAAGGCTTTTGCTAGGTCTAGGAATGCTGTCATAATCGGTTTACTTTTATCTAGATTTCTATATATAATATTTGTTAGGCAGTTAAGAGCATCTTTTGTTCCTCTCATTTTCATAAAACCAAATTGCTTATTTGAAATTATTTTGTGCTTGCTGATAAAACTATATAGTCTATAGTATATTATTTTTTCAAAAATTTTTGCCAAGTTTGAAATAAGTGATATTGGTCTATAATTACTCATATAATTCTTATCTCCTGACTTATATACAGGTACTATGTCCGCTTGCTTTAGTACATTTGGCCATATTGATTGTTGTATACTTAAGTTATATATATACTCTAGAGGTTTTAATAAATATTTAGATAAAGTTTTGATAGTTACTGCATTGATATTATCGACTCCACCAGATTTCTTTTTCATTGCAATAATTATGTTCTGAATCTCAAACATATTTGTCGGATTAATAAAGATCGAGAAGTTATTTCTATCTGGCAGTTTCAAATGTTCAGAGTCCATATTTTGAATTTGTTTGCTTAGATTTATTCCTACGTTACAATAGTATTCAGTCATCGCTTTCGCAATAATAGTCTTATCATTTACTTTCCGTTCACCAACCATCATACTATCAAGCTGAACTCCTTGTTTCTTTTTTTTCCCTAATTTATTATTTATTATGTTCCAAAGCTTTGAATTGCCACACGCTTGTCTAAGAGCATTATTTTCATATTTATACTTAGCATCTTTAATGACCTTTCTCAAAGTTTTATCATAATTTGTATAATCCAATTTCAGTTTCCAATTTGTAGGGTTCTTTTTCCATATGTTATATAACATCTCTTTGGTCCTACATGATATTAATATTGCATTTGTAATCCATTTTTTCTTGGGAACTAAGTTTTTTTTATCTTTATTAGTATATCTTCTACTAGTTGCTTTTTCAAGACAGCTTTGGATCATGTTTATCAATTCATCTATAGCTTTATTAGGATCATGTATTTGTAATACTGAGTTCCACTCAACTCTTTTTGCTATCCTTGCTAGCTTGCCATAGTTGATGCACTTTGAATCATTGCTATCTTTTACTATTTTTAGTTTATCAATACTTATAAAGAGTGGATAATGGTCATTGAACGGTATATTTAACTTAAAAGACTGTATCTCAGTATTTCTTAATTTGGCGAAACAATTATCAATACATGTACCTTTCTCATTGTTCTGAGAAGGTCTTGTGATTCCTCTAAAAAAAGGCATATACTCATATTCAAAAAAATTATTTAGAAATTCTTGAGTTAGTGTCTTTTCAGCCAAACTGGTTTTATCATAATTTACATCACTTATATCAATATTAAAATCACCGAAAATACAGTGATTTTTTACATTAACTTGTTGCGATAAAAATTTTTTTACGAAGTGAATAAATTCGGACTTCGGTACATCATGGCACCTGTACATAGCAGAGATTCTGATTGCCTCACCAGACGCTAGGAAAGTATCGGAACTCACGACACTCAACCTATCAAATACCTCTATTTTAGTTGTTTCTTGAATATTATTTTTAATATATATCATGACTCCATCAGCCTTATTGATTTTGCTATCATTATAATAACTGTTGTATCCTTGTATTTGATAGTATTGAGGATGCTGCAAACTCCACGTTTCCGTACATACTACTATAATTGGCTTCAACACTAGACTATTAATAAAGCACTCTAATTTTTCGTAGTTCGCATTCAAACTTCTTATATTTACGCACAAAATTAGGTTCTGCTTCTTCAATATACTTTTGTTTAGTGATCTGAGGTCATCTGCTTCACGTTCTAGACTATATATATATATCTTCAAGGTTAAAGTCTTGGTCCATGAGTTATTCATTAGTTTTTTGTCTAGTCGTTATACGCATGTTAATTGAGTTTAGTGAATCCGACGACACTCCAGACGCTCGCAGTCCCATAGCCTTGCTTGATGTAATCTCTGCCATACCGGCATACCTCGGTAATACAGGTTGTATCGTGTAATCAGTCAGGTCAATGAACTTCCTTATTTTGTTCTGTAGTATAGAGCATTCGTGGCTATCAGTTGCTATATGTTCCGTATTGAAATGCGTTTTATACTTATTATTGCTAAAGATACAATTTGGACAATTTGGTTTATTACTCTTACAATCTTTTGTCTTATGATCACCAGCGCATTTTAAGCATATTTGATTGTTTGTACACTTAGAACCATTGTGCCCATACCTTCCACAATTGTAACATGGTTTTATATTACAATAATCATATACTTTACAGTTCTGGTAACCCACAAACAGCCTATTTTTATTTTCTCGTACTTGTTGGTAAAGTTCGGCTGGAATTTCTAATATTACTGACTGTAGATTAGTTTTAGAATTAAAGTATGAGTGCAATAATGTACACTTCTTACCAGTTTTACTGAAATTCCTTTCATTTATGTCTTCTTCAATTTTTTTGTTGTCCAGGTTTTCAACATTATCGATTCCAACTACCTTTACTTTTGGATTCTCAATTTTTTCTTTTGTGATATCACAGCTAGACTCAAGTTTTTTCTTCAACACACTATATGCTTTACTTGCACTGTCTTCTGTTAGTAAATCTACTATTATTTCGTTCTTCTTCTTTATTACTTTTCTTGCTTGTATGCTCTTGTCTTTGATGAGGTAGTGGGCAACAGCATCATTTATTTTGTCATTAGAGTATTCCTTACTATCTTTGTTCTTAATTATAATTTTTGGTATTCTTTTTGGCTTATCGTTAGGCATAACATTTGCAATTACTTGAGCATAAGTCTTATTTTTTGAGATCTTAGTTTCACTTTTTTGCTTATCTAGTAACTCTCTTAATAACTTATTTTTTCCATCAGTTCCTTATTAAGTTCTTTTAATAGTGCATTCTCACTTTTCAAGTTATCATCTATTGTTAAACTGTTCTCGTCGTCATTAATACGGTCTTCAGCAATACTCAATTGTTCACTTGATCTAAGTACGTAGGCTAATTTAATTTGAGCAATGATTGTCTTAGCTCCATTAGTCAGCAGATTTGGATCAACTTTTGAGGTTATGTCTCCTAGGTTATGTTCCGGACATAATCCCAGAACACCACTAATTTTCACAGCTCCATTTAATTTCGCAAAATCACTTACATGATAAGCCTCTTCACAAATTATACATATTACTGTTTTTACTTCCATTTTTGGATGACATTTATAGAAAATTGTTGATGACTCCATCTTGGATAATGATTTGACTACTTATTTCTTTCAGGAATAAATCGAAAACTGGAAACAATGAGTTTTTTTGTGTCTTGATTAAGGACGTAAAAACGCCTTATTGCACTTAAGATTTTGGGAAAAAGTAGATATTTTATGTGTTTTGGCTAAGTTCATTGCACAGCTTTCAAACCCCTATGGTTCGTTAGATATCAAGGTTTCAATTTTTTTGAAAATTTTTTGATTCTTTATGTCTCTAAAACAATGTAGTAAAATGCTTCAAAATTTTATTTGCTGATTCGCCATATAAAAAGCTATCTGCTACTAAAATTTTAAATGATTTCGTCAAGCGGTTTTCTAGTAAAAAGCTAAAATGTAAAAATCGATTTCTGGAAAATTATACGAGCGACCTATCTAATTAATAGCCTGTCGTTTTGATGGTTAGGTTGGTTAGTAACACATGTAAACATGCGTGAATTTCTGTAGAAAAAATTGACGGCAGTGTTCGTATTCTATAATAAAAAAACAGAGGGGTCTGCAAATTTTTGGACAACAAACCATCCAAAACTTATAATAAAATATGTATCAAAAACCGCCTCATACATTAGCAGGCAAATATCTGTATATTAAAACAATATTTTATTTATTGGGCCTATACATTTAGTTAAGGAAAGCTACGTGCGAATCAATTGGCAGCGATTTTTATATTTGAAACCGGATAGTTACATTCGAAGTCACGATCATTAATTTCATGAATAATAGTATTAATGCTTAAAAGTTATACATCAAGACCACTTTGTTGGTACTTTAAAAATTACAGAAAACCATTTCATTATTAACAATCAAAAGCTAATACCAAAAACGACATTGTTTTTATTTGCCCTCAAACTATCATTGATATTTTTTAAATGCGTATCGACGCCGACTCGAGAAAAATGTACTGCATTTAATCCAATTACCACTGCAGTTTCCAGCGCCATGCAAAAAAATAGAGTGAGGTTAGGAGAAAGGTATGTAGCTGTAATTCCCTTTCACAATGGAGATCGATTATGAACTTTATCTATAACTTTTCCTGATGCGGTATGGGATTATTAAACATATCCTCTAGGCTTTGTTTAAAAATCCCATACCACACTCAGGAAAACATGGGCTGGGTATTCCTGCGTGTCATTTTTGGGCATATAGAGATTTAGGTGCATAATATACTAGAATATTTAATAATTTTTTAAATTTTGAGATTGAAAAACAAAATATAGGAAGGGAGCAAAAAATAGTCATTTTGTCCCACTTTATTTCTGATCTTCAGATCATTGCAGGCTCTTTCTACTTCATAGGGACCAAAAAATAGCTCAATTTATACATGTAGGTAATATAATAAAGGAATCTAATCCTACTTATGCCTGTTACTCTGCAAACCCTATTTTCGCTCCTCTTCATATGTGACTAAAATAGACTATTATAATAGAAGTTTTGTTAAATGTTATATTTTTTCTGTTGCAGACAACTTTTGGCTCCTAATTTATTACAAAAGGATTATTTAGCTGACGGAGCTCAACAAGTTTCTAAGCAGGTATGTTAACACGTTAACACAAAAACAAATAAGTTTTTTTTTACATTAAATACGTTCACTTTATGGCACATATTGTATTTGTCCAGTATTATGTCAAATCAAGTAGTCTATACTACAAAATTTTTACTTTTATTTCTTTCTTGAAACGGCTATGTGTAAATTGAAAATTAAGTAAAAATAAAGAGAGGTTTACGCCTCGTGAGGTTCGCTAATCGCTAGCGACAAATAAAATTATACTAAACAAGACTTTTTACACCTGATGCTCTAAGAAATATATAGATCAGTTGTAGGTGTAATATATTTAAAGTGCGTCGTAACACGATGCACGTGCCCACGTTATCTAGGCTTTAAAATAGCGAAAAATTATGAAAACTTTTTACCAAAATCGGCGACTTTTCTTACTGGTCGATTTTTTCGAGTCTTTTTACGATGTCTGTTTTTTAAATTCTACTTTTGGTGTTATACGAAAACTAATAGGTCTAAAGATCTGATGTTTGGCACATATATTACTTTCATAACTGTGAAAAAATAATCGAATTTGAATTGCTATTAACTAAAATACTTTCAATATGGAACTAAAAATCTATTTAATTCTGAACATATATTTACAATTGCAAATTAAATGTAAATATAAAAAAAGTTGGTTTGGTAAATGTGCCCTCAAATTTTAATTTTGTTTGTTCAGACCCTCTGGAGTATTCGGTTTTCTGTGGATTTGCACACATACACGCAGCTCGGCTTTATAAGGTCGACTGCGCGGCGCAACAAGCACTTCTGCTAAGGCTTTAGATTCAGGCAGTACCATGAACACATGATACTGCAAGGAGAGCCAGAGACTCTCCGGATTATCGTCGTGAGCACACACAGGATAATCAGAGAAACCCAAACGACACCGAGTCTCGTCCTCGTTAGCACACGTGGACGATACTCGAGTTGTCGAAACCCGTTTAGCCTACATCGTGGTGCATTGCTGCTCCCTCTGCCACTTTGCGCACACAGGGTTGAGGAAGTAACCAAATCCCTTTATTCATACCATAACTAATGTACTTTTAAACAATATTCTGGAGTTTGAGCTCATTTGGGCCATTCGTTCCTTTGAAATCTTACGGTCAGTGAATTATGGACTCCCTACTATACGTAGGTATATCTAGAGGTACATAGAAGGTCTAAAACTATCAAAATAAAGGTTATTATTTCTAAGAATAGTAAAAAAAATTGGTTTATTTATATAAGTATGTATACATTTTTAATGAAAAATTTTTATTACAATTTCAAAGCTTGTGTGCCCCCTTAAATGTTCTGGATAATGAAATGGCAACGACTCAACGTAAAAATAATAAAAGTAATCGTGATGCAAAATAAGATTTACTAAGTTAATTAGACAGTTTATTGAAAAAATTTAATCCATATGCTTAAGCATATAAAATGATGTATAAGGTAGAAAAAGAAGAATTAGAACGGTCTAATGAAAGGAATTGTTCAAACAAAAAAATGTTATAATGTCAATTACAAGAAGTGATGAATAAGATAAAAATAGATATAATCAAGCTACATGTAATGAAGTTGCAATGATATTTGTTGGTGAAGATGGCCATCCACCAATCGAGCGTGATATTGTTATATTTTTAACGCATGATTAACTGATTAACATAAACTCTTATAAGTAAACCCACTGATTCAATGACATATCCACTTATATATCCAAATGGTGGTTATAAATGGATGCCCAATATGAAGTGTAAATTTGGTAAAAATAATATTACTAATTTGCAGTTTTATAATAATAGACATAGTATAAGAAATTTATTTAATCCGTATCTTAATTTAGGCAAAGGTAACTTAACAGGCAATAATAGATGCGTTTGTTAAAGTAGAAAGCTCCAGATTAAAATTTATTAGAAAAAATCAAAATATTTTACGAAGCGATTGCTATAAAGGTATGATGGATGATTTGTACAAAAAAGGAGATGCTAAAAATATAAAAATTGGGAAAATGTTCATTTTGCCATCAAGTTTCACTGGAAGTCCTAGGCGTTTCAAACAAAATTATATTGATTTTATGTCACTGGTTAATCGTTATTGAAAACCTAATCTATTTTTGACGATGACATGTAATCCGATTTGGAACAAAATTACAGAAAATTTAAAAAAATATTAAAATTGAATTGATCGACCAGATACTGTGCTAAAGTATTTTAACAAAAAGTGAAAGAATTAAAAAATTTAGTTATAAAAGATGAAATTTTAGAAAAAAGTATTGCATATACTTACGTTATCGAATTTTAAAAACGAGATCTACCTCATATGCATATGTTACTATTTATAGATAAGAATTATGAACTTGATACTCCTAAAAATGTAGATAATTTAATAAATGCAGAAATTCAAAACAAAAATGTTTATCTGAGCTTTTATAGCAATGTAAAACAGTTTATGATCCATGGGCCTTGTGGAGTAACAAATTAAAATTCTCGTTGTTAGGTGGAAACTTGAAGAGTTTCCCCTTTTGCTTGAGAGTCTGCCTACCCGACACACTATACAGGTGTCCAGAGTAGAATCTGGTCAGGATTTCCGTCCCTGCCCGTAAATTCCTTCTCCTTCTTCCAGTGGTAGTTCGAAATGATAATCAATTACCTTATTTTTGTTGAGCGGAGAAATCTCTGATTGGCCTCGTTTCCCATGATCTTTGTGCTTTCCCTTTTCTTTACTTTAAGACTTGGGTATATGTATTATTGGAAAATGATTCAGTGTAACAAAGGATTAGTGGACCAATGTGCTTCGTATATTTTTTCCATCAAAGAATTTGGGTGTTCATGCTCAATATATTAAATACTTATTCAAATACTGTTGTAAAGGTCATGATTGTGCTTTTGTTGAAATTCGTAATGCAGATATTAATTTTAAAGAACAAAATAACAATAAAAATCAAACATTAGGTAATGAAGAAGGTGAATATAAATATGATGAAATCAATCAATATGTTTGTAACGCTGTGACCTTGCAAGCGCGAAATCGAATAATAAATGTGTCCCACCAAGCTAAGGGACCGACGGGCAAGGCTACCACGTTAACAAAAGGATCGTCAGGTGACGACCAGGAACTCGCATCGGTTAGTCAGCATCTTCGTCTTGACGGACCACGGAGAAAGGCGGAGTCCTTCAGTGCTTGGTATATTTATGAATGGAAGCAAGGCTTTGTCCTTGATCCGACACTAGACTATACTCGCTCGTGCTTTTCTGCACGTAGTGCGCTATGCGCCAAATTAACTGAGAGAGAGGGATAGATGGTCTATTCGCCGACACAGAACAGACTCACAGGTTCACCGATAAACAACGCGTCGCTGATGCTGGAGGGGCTGGTTGCTCTGGGTTTCACTTCGTCAACGCTGTTGTCTGGTCCGCGGCCCACCAAATTCCTCCACGTGGAGTTGGTGAGGTCTGCAGGCACTGGGTAGTCTTAGCCCGGGTACGATATCGTGGCCCTTAGCCTAGTGGTCTCATCTGGAGCCGCGGCCTTGGAGATGAGCGCCCGCGCTACTATTTACTTCTATGTTGGGGTTCGCATTTTTTATCACAAAGAAATAAATTTTTCTTTGTTGTCTCTAATATATTTTGACCTATATCATGTTTTATTATGCCAAACTATGATTTTCAACAAAAATATTTATAAAAACAGCTACCTAAGATATAATACACGAGTGTGTTTTGTTTATTGGTGAAACACTTAAATTTTCTTTTCATGTAATAGAACATCATAAAAACACCATAAGTACAATGAAACAGTCATGGCAAGTTACGTAGTAAGTTTTTTGAGAGTTGTTCCTAATTGATTATTATATAACTTAACTTCAAGTTAAGTAAACCCTTTATATTGACAACAAAAAATTTGTGTTGCTTCATTATGATTAAATATGAATATCATATATTAAATAATAAACTTGAGTTAAGTTGATTGATCTCAGTTCTTTTTTATCCGTTATTACGTTGCGGAATATATCAAAGTCGCCTAACCTTTTACTTTTTTAAAAGTTAATACCAATGACATCGAACTTTGCTTTTAAAGTAGTTGATCGTCTTCTTCGAGATTTATGTGACGTAACAGTAATATTTGATGGTAAATCTATTCTCATTTTAGAAGATTTTAGACAAACATTACCAATAGTTCGACAGAGTCGTCGAATTGAAGTTATCGAAAATTTAGTGAAGTATGCTATTTATGGACAAATTTTAAACGCATGATATTGAATCCAAACCTTCGTGTATCAAACAATGATGACAATTTTAAACAACGGCTATTAAATGTTTTTGATGGAAAACGTTTAAATTGATACACAGAAGGAAACATATTGTTTGAAATACCTAGTAACATGATATCAAAAGTAGACATTATTACAGAAATCATTGGAAATAACATAAAAATGAATGACGAAACATTAAAAAATAAAGTAATTCTGGCTCCTAAAAACAATGATGTAGTGGATATTAATAATAAAATGCTAGCTATTGCGGAAAGACATTTTGTTAAATATTTAAGTATAGCTTATTTAATTATTTAGATACAGCATAAGCTGATAATAGAGAAAACATAGATTTTATGTTACCTACAGAATTTCTTAATTCTTCAACTTCTAATAGACTTCCTCCACATAAATTAAAATTAAAAATTGGAGTTATTGTAGTTTTAATAAGAAATTTAAAAATTAATGAAGGTCTTTGTAATGGAACATGATTAATAATTAAACAATTTCTTAAGTATTCAATCAAAGCAGAAATTTTGAATGGAAAGAATATTGGAAAATTAGTTTTGATACCAAGAATAACTATATTACCATCTAAAGAAGAACTACCATTTTATATGGGTAGAAAACAATTTCCTATTAGATAAGGTTTCACATTGTCAATAAATAAATCACAAAGTCAGTAATAAAGTTGGCGTCTATCTGCCATCGCTAATTTTTAGTCATGGTCAGTTATATGTGACTCTATCTAGAGTAAGTAAGATAGACATTTAAAGTTGCTATTAATGAATAATGTCAAAATAGAATAATCGAATAATAAATATAAAAAAATTTACACTAAGAATATTGTACACAAGGAAATATTATAAACAGTACAATATTATAATAGATGCACTTTTTATCAATGTAGCGCTGGAAATATGAGAATCGGCTGCAGCATTTTTTAAATGCATCGCTGAAAATATTAGAATCGGCTGCACCATTTAACTAATGCAGCACCAGAATATGACTCGTAAAATTAACCTTACCAACACCGTAGTAAGAGTCGGGCAGCACATTATGCTGGCTAACGCTAAAAGGATCATTACATCTTTATCTTGGTTACATTCAGATGATACACTACAGCGGCACAATATACGATTGATTAAGCTGACGTGAAATGCTCAATTTCTTTCGCATTCTTAAAGCACTAAAAACTAATAATATTAGTTATTATAAAGTAAATCAATCGATACCCTTCCTACTAGAATGTAGTATATAATAAATTATAGCAAATTCAACAAATTCAATAATTAATTTAATTAATAAGAATAAGGAACAACAACGTAAGGCAAAATAAACACGAAAAAATAGTTAAACTCAAAGTAAAATCAATTAAGAAAATCAATAATAGTAAATTCACGTGAAATAATAAAGATAAAATAACACACCGAGATGTATACACACAGTACAACTCTACGGCAAGAAGCGAATCGAAGCACACCGATACGCACGCACACATTACGGTTCTATAGCAGAGGCAAGAGACCAAGCGAAGCACACCGATACGCACGCACACAAAGACTCTACGACAAGAGATCAAGCGTAGCACATCGATACGCACGCACACATTACGACTCTACAGCAGGGAACTAAGCAGAACCCATCGATACTAATACCGAGCCACTACAAAATATAACGAATACAGCACAGCACAAGCAGAAGAAAAAAAAACAAGAAGCCTACTGTACATCGTGGACCGCGCAAACCCGAAAGCAATGCACGTGCAATGAAGAGAGGCCGTCGAATGAGCAACGCTATTGGCAAAAAACACATAAGTCACGCGCGCTAGAAGCTCGAGGAGCCACCAAAGAGGACACCCTGCAAGCCGGCTCAAAATGTACAGAGGAAGCTTCTATAAGTCTGCAGATAAGGAAGGTAAATCAGAGGTGAGTTTTACAGGAGAAGAGGACGAAGGGACTCGATGTACTAGAGGAGAAAATTTTTACTCTGATTTTCTGGCCCTCTCTGCAACGTCACATGCGTAAGAAGCTCCATATAAGGCAAGAAGCTGCATCTAGGCCTTCTAATTGGCCAAGCACCAACCCCGCCGAGGCGACGAAAATCGGAGATCGCCTCTCCTACGAGAGTATAAAAGAGCCCAGCAATAGGTCCTCACGTCGTCAGTCTGCTTCAAAAATCGTTGTCACGCGAAAGCTCTACCCGAGCCCGGTCCGGTATAACATCTTAGAACTTTCAAATTGAATTTCAAGAAAAATTCAAATTAATTTCAGTGTAAAGACTTAGAATATTTCCGCTAGTAAAACAATTTGAATATTCTTAAACAAGAATCAATAAACCACACTGGATAATCATTATTAAGTATACACGGCACAAATATGTAGCACTTGGCTGTGACTCGAGGAATTTTCCTCTTAATAATTTACCATAATATGTGACTTTTTGAATTATTGGTACGCATTTAGTTTAATTTTATCACGACTTTATTTTATTGTAATTCTTATTGTAATTATATTTATAATTTTTTGTTGCTAATAAAGATCTGAAGAGGTTGGAAACCAAACCAACGAAACGTCGTCAGCTAATTGTTGGAGTTTTTATTTTTTATTTAGTATTTGATATGGGTTGACTCTCTCACCTTTGTTCCTGCTTTATTTATTTGTTTTTAGAAAATGTGTGATTTTTTTTATGTAGCGTAGGCAGATCAAGCTCTGAACAAGTGGCCCTTCGACACTGGATCCCCACAGGTACTATCGTTAAATATTACTCCTGTGGGGCCCGTTAACTAGCCTAGTTGGCTTCTCCTTTGAAGTTTGACATTTCCATACATCCCCCCTCCACCATGTTACGTCAGATACTCGGCGCACAAAATAAAAATCTCCGTTTTAAGTCAGCTTTCGCTAAACTCGGGATGGAGTCGTTCTTTATTTTATTTTAAAGTTGGCGAGAGCTTTAAACAAAATCTCTTCCAACTATAATGAACGGGTTTAGTCAGTTTGTAGGTTAAAGGGCCTCCGACAAGCAAAGTCCAATCAACCCTCCAAACTTCCAAACAAGTTCTCCCAAAAATATTTGTGATAATGAGTGGCAGCGTTCAAGCCCTGCTCATTATTCAAATTCCCAACCTTTTTTTTTTATCTTTATAAAAATCTTACTTACTTTTTTTTTAGCTGTAGATTGATTCAAATTCAAAGTTTACAAGTTTGTAAACTTCTTCCTTCCTTTGATACTTTTTTAATATTTATGTTGATAGGTAGATTTCTGATAAATAATTATAAAACATTTCACTTCAAATATTTTCCTTTTAATAATATATTTTTCTTTTATTTATAAATATTTTACAATGCACGTTTTTGTCACCTCGGCTTAAAATTTAAAGTTATTTAGGAGCAGCCACCTCGACTGAACTCCTCGACAGGACTGCACTTTTCTCCGCACGCTTTTCCTCGCTTCACCCCCGCGTCGCATCTTGTCCCTCTTCAACCCGATTTTTCCTACAGGCCCATCCCTTTGGGTCAGCCTCAGCGCCCTCTATATCGGTCATCGACCTATAGCGTCGCATCTTTCCGCTTTGCTGCCGCCTCTTCCGTTCCTCTCCCGCTCCCTTTATCTTTCCCACACTACTCTCTTTGCCTTGCCGATTCTTCGCTAGATGGCCCTACATGTATCGTTTTTGTGATTATCTAATCAAATGTGATTATCTAATGTCTATTGGCAAATTTGTTTATTATTTAATATTAAAATTTCAAAACTTAATTTTGTTTCTATATTATCCTAGTTAGTATTTTTATAAACTATCTATTTAAACTAAAAACAAATTATAAAATCTGTGCGAGTATAAATTAATTTTTACGTCGCGAATACGAGATCTTCCTGGTAAACTAATAATCTTTCAACTAAATAAAATATACACAGTTACAACAATATAGTTTTCAACTGTTCATATTTTATGTGAATTTAAATTTATATTTTATTTACAACAAATGCTTCTACTGTTAAACTACTTTTATTTTGTAACGTTCTATATAGCCTCGCATCTGCGTCGCAAAACATAGAAACTTGCGCCGCTCCATTATCGTTTCGTCGCCGAGTTTTCGACAAACAAGGTCTTTAAAGTATTTGAATTTCCTATCAACGCACAAATTTTAAGATTGGGCCTTTGCCCGCCGATACCGATCCCAATTGCTATACCTGCGCTCGCTCTTAATGACTATTTATTCGGACTGCCTAATTGCACTGTCCGGACGCTCGCCTGCTCTTAATCCCTACGATACATACATTTTTTTGTTTGAAACGCAGCTGCGTCTACATTTTATTTATTTTTAAAATTTTTATATTATATATATATATATATATATATATATATATATATATATATGATGTAACAACCAAGATAATTAGGGGTTCTGGACGAAAATCATCTTCTTCATTCTAAATCGTCAAGCCGTCTGCTTCTTGCAGCATCGTCCATTCGTCTACTTCTAGCAGCATCTAACGGTTATTTTCTGGACAGACTCAACCATAACACCTACGTTTCTCTACATCAGGTGAGGGAGTCTGGGATCAACTCAGTTACCCACGTTCCTGAGCGTCGGTCTGAGAGGCACTTAGAGGAACTCAACCCCATCTTTCACGTCCCTCCGCATCGGGTAGGGAAGTAAAAGTTTAACTTTGTGACCTCCGTTCCTCTGCATCAGTCTGGTAAGCGTTTTGTATCTACTACTTAGTAGCCTTCGTCTAGTAACAGTTTTACTCAGCTGTTTCAATTCGTATTGCGAACAGACACAGAAGACATGCTCTGCATCTTTATTTGCTTCCAAATATACTGGACAATTTGGGTTGTCCTTATATTTGTCCTTATCTCTTAAAGCCGTGTACGAAGGCTCGAAAGCACGAAAAAAAGTGTCAGCGAAGTTGTTCGCTTAAAAACTGCGTAAGGTTTGTAATTCACTTCCCTGTATCGTCTTTTGTTCCAGTCAACAATCCGTGATATGAGGTGGTGCTTCCATCGCCCCTTTTTACTGGAGTCCCATCGTCATTGCCACGCAGCTAGGGTTTGTCCCTTTACTGATTTCTCAACTTCCTTTAGAGTATTGTCACTACGCCGGCTTTCTTCGTATAAATATATTCTTTCGTTCTGTTGCTAGCAAATTAATAGGTGGCATATCTGAGATTAAGCACACTATATCTTCTGATACTGTTCGTTAGGCAGAAGCAAGTCGCAATGCACTTTTCCTATAAACTATCGACAGCTCTTGTTCGTAGGACTTCACCAACATGGCATCCGCTCATATTAGGGCACCGTACAACATAATTAATGTAGTTACACTGGCGAGGAGTAACCTTCGACCCTGCGTTGGCCAACCCGCATTTGGCATCAGTCGCGATAGTGCAGCACTGACTTTTGCTACCTTATTGCTCACCCTCTCGAGATGCTGTTAAAACGTTAGTCTAGCATTCATGGTGATTCTTAGGTACTTAGTGGTCAGTGTCAGCATTATTGTTTCTATTTTCTTTCCACTAGATATAAGGATAGCCTCCGTTTTATGGCTAGCAAGCTCAAGTCTAGTCTGCTTTAGCCAATCGTGGATTATACCCACTGCTTCATTAGCAATTTCCGTAACCTCTTCCTTTTGCTTTGCTACTACTACTGCTGCAATTTACCTTCAAATCCTGCAACTGTTGCCCCTTCGGGTAGTTCTAGCCTAAGTACTACATGTACATAATGTTCCACAATAATGGGCCAAGCACTAAACCTTGTTGGACCCCTTCGGTTACTTTATAGGTTTTCATAATCCTTATATATACAGGTACCTCTTTTTTCGTAGCGCCTCGTGTATCTTATCTAAGCTGGCTGAGTTAAACGCATTTTAACATCTAGTGTAACAATAGCACAGTACTTATTGGCTCCTTCTTTTTATCTCCTTCCTTTTATTGCAGTTCTAACGGTGTCGACTATTAAGCTTATGGGGTCAACAGTGGAGCGTTTTTTCCCGAAGCTGTATTGATATTTCGCTAGTTCACCTTGTTCTTTAATGACTTTGTCCATTCTAACGCCAAATATGGGCACTAAAATCTTGCCTGGAGTGTCTCGCATGCAAAGTGAAATGTATAAGGCAGCTCCTTCAGGTGGCTCATCTCCTTTTGGTAGTAGTACCAGGCGTTGCTTTATCTAGTTCATAGAAAACGTCCCTTGTTTTAGACATTAGTTGTACAGGTCCACAAAAAAATCGAAGCGTGTCTGTATAGCTTGTTTCAATGCAATATTGGGTATGCTATCCAGGCCTGGAGCCTTGTTGTGTCCAATTATATTGCATGCAGTAATTGATTCCTCAGTGCTTATTGTTGGAATGATTCCGTCATTTGCCTTTGCTTCGGGGATAGCTGTTATTTTCAGTTGAAGGTAAAACAGCATGTTCACAATACGGTACATATAACCTTTCTTTATCTTCTTTATTACTACTTGGTATCCCCCAGCCTTATAGCTCAATCTCGTCCTGTAACTCTTTAAGGCACTGTCGTGTATATTTTCTTAGATTTTTTTCTGGAATATCCGTTTAGCATCCTTTATTTCTTTGTTTTGGGTGTTTACGACTTCTTGACCTTGACTTGTCTTGTAGAATTTTTTCCTAAACCGCTGTTCCTATCTTCTGGTTCGATGACTCTCGCTGCTGGCAGCTTCAATTACTTCATCCCACCAGTATACTAGCAGTCGTCTATTATTGATTACAGATGCGATCAGTGGCAATTTTTCTAGAGCTAACAGAAATGTTTCCTTGTCATAATCCTTTGTTTTTGATTTTCCTATTTTTATTTTATCAGCGTTTGGTGGTCACTATTTGTGTAACGATCGCTTACCGTCCACAATACAACTGAGACAATCAGGTAGCTGCTAACAAAAGCGAGATCTATAATGGACCCTGCATTTCCTTTTTGAAATGTGTAAAAGCATCCCTAGTTAAGACTGAGTCTAGAAGGGCAAATGCTTCCAATAGCGCTTGTCCTTTTTCGTACGTCCATTGGCCTCCCTACTCTGGTGCCCAGGCGTTAAAATCGCCTGCTATCATTACCTTTTTTTTCTACAGCATCTTATACTAGCCGGTCAAACAGTTGTCTGAATTTTTCGATCGTCGCCTTAGGAGACGCATATCAGCTGTACATGTGTACTCTTGCGGCCGTAGCACGCACAGATCCTTCATTACGTCTTATCATTTTTTCCTAGAAAGCAGCGTCTCAGCATGCCCATATCGCCGCTTTACCAGTACTGTCCATATCTTACGATGGTTTGTCCAGGTCTCTGTATTTTTCAAAGACGATGGCTATGACAATCTCTGTCTCACGGACATACTGGCTCAGTAGGTCCTGTGCAGTCACACAATGGTTTATGTTCAACTGCGATTTTTTCACTTTTATCTTTTGTCAATGGCTTTTACTGCAGCTCGGTAAACTGTACATGCGTATCTACCAGCTGCGTGGTCACCCTTCGTAGCCATACCTTCTTTGCAGAGTACAAAGTTTGATTGGTTCTTATAATCCTTCGATTTGTGGCCATCTATTTTCTATTTAAAGCAAAGCTTACTTTTATCTTCAGTTACTATGCAGTTTCTGCCTATATGGCTAAGACCTAGGCATTATAATACCTAAGTAGCTTGTTTTTGTAGATAGTCAGCCAGATTCTATATTTGACCCATCCTATCCTGATCTTCCGTAGCTTAGTGATCTTAGCCGCTATCTGAGCTGGTACCCGTATTACGGCAATCTGCGTGTCACCGTACACCTTTCGCAGAGATCTTATCGTAAAGTCTTCTATGATGTTTTTTTTTTTTGACAATTTTCTTCTGTAGCGCTTGTAGTACCTTTTCTTTTGAGGTGAGCAAGTTCAAAATTCTTACTCGTGGCGCGTTTAAAACGGTGCGTTGTCCGTCGCAAGGCCGCTCGTCCCCGGATAAATGATAATTGCCTTTTGCAATCATTAATCGCGACTTTTTTTTTGCGAGAGAGCGAGAGAGAGAGAGAGAGGAGATATAGTTTGTGTGTGTAAGATAGAGATTGAGAGCAGTGAAGACCGAAATAAAGTTAACAAGCTGGCGGACGAAAAAGCAGGTCCATGGGGCGTGACACCCGAGCCATCAATCCTGGCGGCGAGTTCCTGCTGTGACGAGGAGTGCGCCGAGAGCTGGGACAACCTGCGGTAGGAGCTGCGGTAGGACTTGTTTGCCCGCTTCGACGAGCACCTTCAGATAGCAGGACACTAAGCCGACCTGGAGGCGATAACGTGGGCCAGCCGCATAGAATATCGGCGAAAGGAGCAGGCCTTGATAGCTGGAGCTTGTTGACGAAGAGCAGAATGTTGCCGCGCTCTCAAAGAAGAAACGCCTCGACTGGCTGCGCGAAGAGCACGAGCGGCTAGAGGAAGAGGAGTGCTTATAGAAGCAGGGCGCACGAAGGGTACAAGCACGTCTCGCACGTGCGCGGCACGAGGAAGAGGTCGCTCGGAAGAAAGAGCTGCAGCGCGCTGAGTACCTGCGCAAGAAGAGATCGAAAGCCACGCTGCTCCGTGTGTTGATACCCGGGATTGCGACGGTCCCACCATTGCCCAGAGCGGGCACTCCACAAGCAGATCCTGGCGTCGACACCACTGGATACTAAAAAGAAATTGTAAAGAAGGGATGTCGAAGGCGAGCAGACCAGTTGGAGGAAATAGAGTACCTCGGTTTTCTACAAACGCTGTGTTTTTCTTTTATCGTAATAACCCATTCTGCTTTTCCTTATCCCATTTGCAGCTTCATTAGGTCAGGCGCGCGACGGTGTTGTAAAGCTGCTTTGAGGATCTATGCAGCGTCTGGAAGGGGGGTGTGACGAGCGGACGCGAGTTCGTATTTCGCACGCCCGTCGCATTGCGCGACAGCGTCATGCGTGAGAGCGGCGTTGCCAGCTCAACGATAACCCAGGAGGCGCGCGCGAGATCGGCGTACGACACAGATAGGCAGGAGAGCGAACTCGAGACACACGTGCGACAATCCCACCGTCAAAACACATGAAAATAGTTATAAGGCGTGACGCGAGTCCAAAGCAACAAAAGAACAGCCAGCACCAACACCGTCAGCGGGAGAGTGTGGAAGCGTCCTTTTGCGCTACGCGGTATTTGTAATCTTATTACGAGAATATACACCATTTTATTGCCTTTGCCTTGCCTTGTCATTTTGCGACCTTGTTACGTCCTTCTAACGAACCTAATAAAACAAAGTTAACAACATCGCGGCGTGGGTGCGCGCCGGGCCAGACAACTCTACACGAGAAGAAAGCGCAGTTGTATATAGAGGCAACCTGGCTGCATTGAATGGGGTCAGTATTGCGCTGACGGCTAACATTCGTCGCCGACTCCAGCATCAACGAGGAATAGCCGTGCAGAAGCAATAATTGGGTAATCCTCCTCGTTGACGCGACAGCATCTTTATGTCGTGCTAAAGCCTGGTTACCTTGTGAACATGTGTGTGTATTCTTCTACTCATCAGTGGATTTTAATCCACAAAATCTTATTTTCATTGTTTTTACTGTAGCATGACGAAAAACTGACCGTTTTGCTTTCTCAAAGTGAAAGCTTTGTAACAGTGCAAAGTTTTAAATTAAAGATTTTAATGAATTTTGATATTTTTGAGGTTCTTAAGTTCGAAAAATACCTTTTATGAAAATGTATATATGTATGTATGTACGTACGTATGTATGTATGTATGTATGTACGTATGTATGTATGCATGTATGTACGTACGTATGTATGTATGTATGTATGTACGTATGTATGTATGTATGTATGTACGAACGTATCCGTTTACTAAATTTTGTCCTCATTATAACTCTGGAACGGATTGATGTAATAAACTAAAATATTGTATGCCATTTGACCATATTTTAACTCAGAACTGATTAAATATTGAAGTTAAATGATTGACGTTTAAATTTGTTATAATTACCGATTATCTACATAACACAATTTTTGAGAAAGCACACTGCTAAATTCAACTACGGTTTTTACATTTTGTTAACGCGTTTTATTTTATAGAGATTTTTAATTTTAATGAAAGATTTTTACGTTATTTGGTGGGGGGGGGGCACTGTGGGGGGGGCGGAGAGGGTGCGGGGGGGAGTATCTCCCTAACAACTATTATATATGTATATATATATATATATATATATATATATATATATATATATATATATATAAGTGTTGCTTTAATATATTTCTTTGATGAATCTTATCTTAAAATATATTAGTAATATTTTGTAGATACAATTTTAGATTAAATTACAATTTAATATATCGATAATATATTAGATAACATTTTTATAATCTTTTTAAGTTAACTTTTACTTTGCCTCGCATATTACAACTTTTTTTAATTACTACTTTAAATTAAGTATGTAACGCATTAAAATGTAAATGAAAAAAGATGGCGCTAAAAAGGCGCAATAAATTGCAAAAAAATTGACACATTACAGAAATCTGCGTTACCGACACCTAATTTTATATTTGAAAAATTCATAATACCAAAAATGGTATTTTAAATTTATATACATATATATATATATATATAT